>QYAP01000228.1:0-68001 GCA_003988905.1 Hymenotorrendiella dingleyae
TCCTCACAATTGGTTATAACAATCGGGTTCTCCTGTCAGCGTAGCGACTGTCTGAGCCTAAGGTCCCAAATGTCACCTGACGATCCCGTGATCGTAACAAAAAACCCCTTATAAAAATAAGTTAAATAATCTTATAAAACATAGATTATTTACCATTATATACCTATTTAAATATATTAATTATAAAAGAAAATAAAAGAATTTATTAAGGGAAATAGGTGATATAAAATAGCTTTTATTAAGAAGGTTATTTTTATTAAAAATTATATTAAAAAAGCCTATTACGATAATAAATATCTTTATAAATCTTTTTTCGAATTCTTTAATTATATTATTTATATAAATAAAACATATATTAACCTTATATTTTAAACTTAAATATAAATATTTAAAGAGTAAAAAACTTAAAATAATTTAAAGAATATTAAAAAAAGGCTATTATTAAAAGGGATTCAATTTTATATTATGATTTAGATTAATTAATAAAGTAAAATAAATAAATTAAAGTTTTATAATAATAAGGAAAATAAAACTAAAACATTTCTTTATCTTAAAAAGCTTTATCGGTACCTAAAAACCGAAATAATTAAGGAATATAAGTATAAAATATAGAAATAAAAGATCGGAAAGTTTTATAAAATAAAAATCAAGATTAAAAGTAATATTATAACCTAGAAATATTATATAGAATATCTCTTACTTATCTATTATTAAGCTATTAAATCTATAAGAGAAATAAATAATAAATTATAACTGTAGGAATTGAATGAGGTTTATCTGGATCTCTGATTTCTAGGTCTAAGGGCATATGGCCAGTTTATATGAAAGCTACGTACAGGGGTACGTACAGGGCGTCCGATCTACAGTTGCATATGCGACCTAAAACCACCTAAACTATATGCCGGAACTTGGCAGAGGACCAATTCCAACAATAACTTTTATAAGAAGATAAAAACCCCTCTTATAATATACGAAAATAAGGCCTAATAACGGAATATAAAGAAGCCTATAATATTTAAAATCTTATTTATTTTATATAAAACCCGAATCTTAACCTAATTAAAAGTATTTAAAATATAATTAAACAAAAATTACACCGAAAAATATTCGATTCTAATAAGGAAATAAAGAATATATTATAAAAGGAATAGAATAAAATCATTATAAAGAAGATTCGCGATTATATTGATAATATACTTAAAAGATACATAAAGGCTATTAAATGCGATAAGAAACTAATTCGGAGCAATAAATGGTGATGCGATTTTTTAATAATAATATATATCTGTTTTTGACCATATTAATGATTTTGGTGAGCCTCGCTTATGCGCACGGAATTCGGACGACCCCTGTTGTACATATACATCTAAAACTTAACTTTCCTACCTCTCCCCCTTACCCTCGAATAACCACTCTATCAAAGCAACTATACGCGTTCCCAGCGTCGATAAAGCTTAACGAGTTTCCACCTCATTCTCAAATCCACTAGCACAATTCCCTCTCTTCCCCAAAAAATCCTCAATTCCTACTCGCTAACCCCTACCGACATCCAACACCCCCCTTTTCTACTTCCACCCTCCCCATCCCATCCCACACATACCTTCTCCCTCATCCCCCCTCCCTCAAACGCAACCCATCCTCACTCAACAGTGCAACACCCTATCACCTATCCCCATCACTTATCACCCATCTTCACCCCAACCATCTTCACACAACCCCATATGCCAGCCTCCAGAACACCATCTAAAAACGAACCCTCCTAAAAACACGGGTAGATCAAACCAACACCGTCCACGGTGGACCTTCCATCCCGAAAACCACAAACACCAAACACGCCGTTTCGTTTGATCCGTTATGTCCGCATCGTTTGATACGCGACAAGCATAAGTGACAAGCGATCGATGGGATAGCCAAATGTGTATGTTGTATAGAAAAGTAGACACAGTAACGTACCGATTTAGCCTTGTACTGAAGTTAGTAATCCACATTGTTAGTAGTCCACTTTACAAGCCAGATCGATCGATGACAAAAATAAACTTTGCTAGCTGTGGGGATCGCGGGGGAGCTACCCCAATCTGGCGGACGCGGCTCTAGCTGATCGGGTGTTTTCGGGTGAGAGTGAGAGTTAGGAGTGAATTAGCGTCGTGCTGGTTTGATGAAGGGACGGTGAAGAATTGCATCTGAAAGGAATGCACTGCGAATGATTCGAGGCGTAAAACGCAACTTCAATTGATAGGGAATCGCGGTTAGCACTTTTGTTGAAGCAGAGAAATGTTGTGGCTTCATTGAACAGGATCTGACCTGAAAATGCAAGAAAAAATGTAATCAAAATATCCTTCCGTCGCTCAACTATGTAGAAAATTGCCACCAGCTCCCCTTTCTTTGATAACAAAAAGCCAACCCATGTCTAATCCAAAGGAGAGAGGGAAAAAAAAGGAAAGATACATGATGAGGCTGCTCTAGCTCGGGTATTGTATCCTTCAACCCCGGGACTCCAATTGCGAGAAAGCCTTCCGCCCATAAACGCCTTGACCAGAGAAAAATACACCGCCAACTCACGCCATGATGTCGCCAATCTCAACAACACCACACATCTCATCTTCCTCCATCGTCACCAACACCGCATCATCGGCGAACGTGAACTCGCCCCCAGGAACTGTTCGTCGCATCGTCGTGATCCACTCTCTGGCCTGCGCCAAGTCGAGGTCGCCGGAGATCTGGATCCACTCCTTTCGTAACACGGCCAGGCCTGGGATGCGTGTGGCGGGCACCGAGGTGTTGTGGACTTGCAGACTTTTTATGCGCTGTGGGGGGATAACAACATCACCTCCCATCCGCACCCAGCCCGACTTAGACTGGAATGCGGCAAAGCCAACCTGCGCGACCGAGTAGCTGCTGTTTACCGCGGGAATATCAATAATGGACATGGCGCGGTCCGAAAGCTTCTGGATCTTTTGGATTGCGGCGCCAATGGCTCCTCCAGGATGATTCTTGTGAAAAAGATGTGGAAGTTCTTTGCCGTGGAGTTCGGTAGAGGCTGCGATAGCGAGAGCGTCGCCAAGAGCCAGCGCCATGGTGGTGGATATTGTAGGTGCCTTAACTCCGAATGCGGCCTCTTCTGATATTGGAAGTGGTGCTGGTAAGAGAATCGTTCCTGGGCGCTGCTTAATAAGCTCGCACTTCTCGGGTTGAGAGGCTTCGGTGATAATGATGCAGGGTAAGGAGGGGTCGAGATGTGGTAGCGTTTGAAGCAATTCGCCGGTCTTGCCAGAGTTGGAAATGAACAGAATAACATCCTCCAAGCTGACCACGCCAAAATCTCCATGAAGCGCTTCGGAGGGGTGCATGCCCAGGCAAGTGATTCCGAGACTGTTCAATGATGCTACGATTTTCGTTCCGATGTGACCGCTCTTTCCGATGCCAACGACAACTACCTTTCCCTTTCTCTTTCTGCATCTAGTGATTTCCTCGATTGCTGAGTTGAAACCTTGCTGCGCAACTGCGTCTCTTTCGTATAATCTAGTCAGGGCCTCAAGCGCATTGGCTTCAGTGCTGAGGACATGTAAACAATTCTGTAATCTTGATCCAAAGTCCGGCGAAGAGTCGTCACTTTCTGATGGAGTTGCGAAGCCAAGCCCCTCGAGGCATGGAAGCTCTTCGCATGGCGTTGCTGGCGAGGGAGGAGATGGTGGTGGCATAGGAGGGGCGTGAGAAGAGTGGCAGAGGTAAACCTCGCTATTTTGAATTGGAAATTGATCCATCTTCATCTGTGTCGAGTTGTTGTTCGGGTAGAGGAATTGGCGTGGAATTAAAGCAGTTGGTAGTGAACAAGCGAAATATAGTTCAGTTCTGAAATACTCTAACCAGCGGAGACAACAAGATGTAGAGAAGTCCTTCCAGAGGTCAGTAATGTTCAAGGCGATGTAATAATGCGATGATGATCCAATGTTCTGGACTTACCCAAGTGTTTATATCTTCCTCCTCAAGTTGAGCCAAGGCAGATCTGCTATATCTGGGATGGGATCCGAGGGGGAGCACGTAGAGCACGGTACCCACTAGGTCGGTTTCGATGGACTTAAATGGAACGAAATGTGAATCGCCGTTTACGCAACATTCGGGACGCCGCAGCGATAATTACAGCCATGGTTCCATGAGGAGCGAGAGGCAAGGTCTTGTAGCAGACGAGTGGATAGTAAGGTGGAGGGGGAAGATTGAAGAGGCAGGAAGGGGGGGGTTGTTTATCTGTGGTGGAAGCTAGGGCTTGTGCAATGCGATGATGGACCCTGGGCTGGGGGGAACCAGAGCAGCTTCGATGACACTCGATGGTTGGTGGACAAAACTGGGTCTGGGAAGAAAGAAGAGGGGCGAGTTTGGACTGTGGATGGAAGTTGGTCGGGCTCCATCATCGGTGGTCGGGGAGTAAAAAGGAGGGACCATCGGGTGAACCCAGTGGCCGTACAGGGAGCTACAGGCCCTACGCAAGCTTTAGGTGCATGCTGAACCCTGTAGATCTCGCTACAACAGCCTCTCAGGCTCTCATGATTCACTCACATTCACTCCAAAGACCAACAACACCACCGCATCCGTCTAGACAAAGATTATTTCCTGCCCAGCCTGCCCCCGCTAGCCTGACCTTCCAGCAGCACGCCATCCGAGCCTTCTAATAGTCTTTGCCGGGCATGGCAATAACGGACCCTAATAACGCAACGGCGGAGATAGCATCGCGCCTCATTCCTCACGCCAATAAAGCGTGCTTTGTCCGACACGGCATCATGGACAGAAACGGCCTCTTAATTGGGCTTGACGAGGTTCCACGACGATGGGGGCCGCCGAGCTACTGTAATAGCCATGTGCATTGTCACTGTAAGGGTCATCGATTTGAAAGCAGAGTTGGCGTTTGTCTCTCTGGCTTCGCCGGGCGTGCTAATGTCGTGATGCATGCATATGCTCGATATGTTCGATTCCCCCGTACAATCCGAGTCTATCAAACATGAACTTGTGCCTCTGCTGAAGTGCTTACTTCACCACGCGCTTATTAGACTTCCGGACATTTGTAAATTGCAATATGCAAGTCACCAACGTTCTCGGTTTTCCCCCTGGTTGGCACTCTTAATATCGTTCGTATTAACTTCTTCTTGATTGATGATCGCCATCGGGAACCGGTTAAGCCTGCCATTTGTCTGCTTAATCTGAAGACAAATCCTCGTCCAATTCCCTTATCGGGGCAGGGCGTCGGTTTCGCCCTGCTAAGACGGCAGCGGGATGGGATGCCTTGGAAAGATAGCCAGGATTGCAAGCACCATGCCAGCCTGGTACAAACATCGCACATCCTTTGGGACGACGCGCAGGCTAGCGGTGTGAAGGGTGGGTTCGACTGAAGCAAGACGGACGAGTGACGATAGTCTATCAAAATACCCACGTGTGGAGGCGTATCGCATCTGGCACTCGGAAATAAATGATGAGATATCACAATCCCCATAGCGAGCGAGTATGGATAAGGATGAGATCCGGGGGACATCTCACCACCCATCGCGGGGAATATGCCGGCACATTAATTATTAATATGGCGCACATGAGAATTCATCTATTCTTCTTTGCTAGCGTCCCAAGGGAAAGTTGCCCAGTCTAATCAATTATTTGGAAACTTAACTCTATTCCAACACCTCTTGTTATTCTCGCGTAGGAAATAATCGACCGATTACGATCGCGATAGTTCAAAAGTGCCGATTTCCTTTTTTAGCGAGCATCCCTGCCGACTATCAACCAGCCGCCAGATGAATCATCAAACTTCAAAGCTTGCTTGAAACGGCCCCATCTCAGCCTCACAATTGCCACAGATTACGAGATTTGATTTGAAAGGACGAACTCGGTATTTTCAAACCAGCCGCGCCTTATCTTTCCGATTGGTTAACGTCCCGGTAGCACCCGTGTTTCCGAGCGGGAGGAGTGCAGATCGCGTTTAAGGGGACACGGTCACGTGAGATCGGCGAAACGCTCTCGCGGTTTGCTTTTTTTTTTATCGCAATTGTTTCGTATTAGACTATTTTGGGGTTGTTCTTCACTAGCTTCATTCATGATCTACTTTGATCTGCTCTATCGAAACGCGGGAGTTTCTCTCACTCAGGTGGATTGCATCGTTGCGCTCCTCCCCCAAAACTCCCTCCCCTCTTGTTAGGCTCAAAAGCCAGCCATCGTTAGTCTACTTTTCCCAAGACCCAAACCTTTTCACCACGATGACTCGCCTTGCAGCGCGCATAGATGTAGCTGGCCACGTTGTACAGTTATGCTTTTGATTAACTTTCGGGTATCATTTCGACTCATGCGTCCCGTCCGAACGACAGTACCGGTTTCTCTCCATTTCCTTTTCTGCTCCTTCTAGACGCGCTCTTTTCATACTTTCCAACTCTAAACCAAAAGCAAATCGAATTGGTTCATCCCAGAGCATCATCTTTGCGGGCCGTTACCTTATCATAGCCTTACTTATTTCACAGTCGCTTATTTTAAGGTTCCACTCCCGATATAAAGGTATATTCACCGGCTCTCCCACGGTGAGGTGTATCCTCTTGGCAATGCAAGCCCTACCTTGAAAATTTTCGAATGCTAGCACATCCAAGACTTCAAAATTTTCCCAATTTACAAACCCCCCGCCACCTCAAGACGGCTTGGAGCTTCGGCGGCTAGCCCGGAGCTGTATTCCATAGTACCCACCAAAACTCAAAAATCTAATCGCAATTAGATAATCGAGCTTGCACAACCTTTTCATGCACGCACCTTTTCATTTGCAGGTCAAACCTCACTTCTTTATGGGAGAAGAGTAAGAAAAGATGACTTGAGATTCTTGTACAGTACATCAGTGGATACTAATTCACGTCATCCCGACAATGCCAAGGAGTCTTATCGTTTATGGGCCAAGTGTTTCGTCTCAACCACACCGAATCCCAAGAATGTGGTTGACTTTCTTGGGTTGTTTCGTAGAGACGGTTTATATATTTCTCTGTCTTGATCTTGTTTATCTCTTTTTTCTTTCTTTCTTGGGTTTTTGGAGTTGATGGGATAGATTTTTGTTGGTGTGATGTGTTGTCTTTGAGGTTAACTTGCAGAGTTTATATTTCTAGGTAAGTTTTTTTCTACTCTAAATTGCTGTGAAGACGTTCAGTCTCTTAACTTGAACGTGGAACCCAGCTTCGACGCATGTAATTACACTTCCTATCCGCTTCAGAGTTGTGTCGACACCACGATGGTAAGCAAGCCTAAATACCAAACTCGTTCATTATGCAAACTGTAGGGAACCCGAATTCAAATTCCGCTTGATTTGCCTAGCAATTCGATGCTACGTTTTGGAAAAATGAAATACTTTGCGGATTTTTTTGAGGTGTTACTCGAATTTGAGGATAGCGATGCAACCGTGGCTGTAGCCTAGCGGAGAATAATTTCTACAATGTAGTAAGTAGTAGGACCTTTTTATGGTAATCCAACATATTTTCTTTTCGTTTTTGGGTACAAGCAAGTTACAACTTTGGAAGTCACTGCGTCTAATTGAAGTCTTAGATTCAAGCGTGCCGAAAAAGCATTCCAAAGATATACTCAAAGTGAAGTCCTTTTGTACCAGAAAGGGACACCCCATGGCAGTATTTGTAAGATCTTATTATGGAAATGGAAGTCACATTTATTGGCGTGCTAATAAGTACAATTAGGGCCCAAGATGGGTCAATTTCCGCGGCCGCGACCTCTTCCTCGTCCTCGTCCTCGTCCTTGGCCACGACTGTTTCCCATTGGACCACCATGTCTGGGAGCTCCTCCAGAGACTCGACCTCTCCTCTTTCCTGTAACAATCGTCCATTCATCATTGTTGCCATTCTCAACAGAGTCGCGATCCTTGGCAGGTTTACTTTCATTAGTGTCTGCATCGCGTTCAACCGCAATAACAACAGAGTCGGAATCCCTAGCAGGTTTACTTTCGTTGGTGTCTGCATCGCGTTTAACCGCAATAAATTCCTCTGGTCTACCCTTCTTCCTACTCTCCCTCGGTAACCCTCCGTCTTCATACGCTCCTGGCATTTCCACCGGCCCCAGAGTTAACTTTTCCATAGCCGCGTTGACCATTTCAGCGCGTAGTCGTCTCGCATCAAGGCTGTAATTTGGCTCATCTAAGCCATCCCAGTCGTAGAGGACTGACCTAGCTCTGCGAATTCGAAGATACCAAGTATCCAGTTCATCAACTTTTTCTCGAAAAGTCTTGATGAAATTGGGAAAGTCCTTGGCTGACAAGCAGTTTTTCAACCGCCCAATCGCTGGCTCGGTTGACGGCTCGATGCGGCGAATGCCCTGCCCCTGCTGGCTTACAGAATCCATTGTCTCGAATTTCGTACCGTACGATGATAAGACCTGAAAGTACCCATTCAGAAGTCGCATTGCTTTGGTGGCAAAGATATTGTTATCACATGTACTGTTCCATTCTTCTCGTGGCATAACTTGAAGAAATTCTACAAGTTCCTTGTGCTCCTCGATAAACTCGGCCAATGTTGTAGGCATGCTTGTGATGCGCTGATAGTGAGCCTCGAAAGCTTCGATGCCATGGGAGCAATTGGATATGAACTTTTCCATATCACGAGCTTTTTGAATTTCCTCTCGCATTGTCTCAAGAGCTCCGTTGACGGAATGATAGTGATACTGCTCTGAAGAGTAAATTGAGTAATCCAAATTGCAAGGCTCCCACTTCTTGAGACCTTTCCAGTATGCAGGATAATATGCAAGACTATTCTGTATCTCCTCCCTGATCGTATCGCGAAGCTCGAAAGAAGCTATGTACGAAAGCAAATCGTTGTACATTTCAAGCAAAACTTCTCGAGGCCCATTTCCTGTTACAATCTCCTGTAGCTCCAGTCCAACGGTAGGATCAAGTTCTACCAGGTGGGTTGCTTCAACCCCAAAGATCTCCACGTATTCCGCTGCCGAGACTTGTCTCACACAAAAGTTTTGCAAGCTTCGTAATTGACGAAGACCGTCAGTCAGCTTACGTATGCGGTTCTCGTCGAGGGGCTGATCTTCCCATCCATCATGACATTTTGGAACCAATACCAGTTCCAATGACTGAATGGCCGATTTGTTGATGGCGTCGCAAAAAGTGTGATAATAATTGTGATACCAACCCGAATATTCGGAAGATCTGACGAACACTGTCCATTTATGAATATTCTGAATGCCCAGAGTAAACTTTGCGTTGTGCCAGGCCCAATAGTGGTATGTGTGGGATGGGAACGGTCGAAAACCCTCCAAGTTGAAGGAAGCTACAAAGTTGTTGGACTGATACAAGACAGGAAAAGCCTCCTGGCAAATCTGCTTGCAGACCCTCAATATCTTGGGGATAACTCGATAGTTAGCCGAGGAAGACCATTTGTTCATCGAGAGATTTCCAAAAGCAGGATTGAGGAGAAGGTATTCGTAAATTTGAAGGCGGATCTCGATAGGAAGACGGGTAAGTAATGCACAAGTAGTGCCAGGCTTCAGATGTACGGCCCGCTTCCTAAAGCGCCGCTTTTGACTGCTGGAGAACCCCTTGTATTGTACAATCTGATGCGAGATAGGATCCCAAGGCCTTGATCTTGTGTTGCTAATAGCTTTGCCTCGCTTGGGTGCAGCTTCTTGTGATGGAGAGTCCATGGTGGGGGAGGCCTAGTCAATAAGTTAGACAAATAACCACAGTCAGTTTTCGCAATCTGTCTGCATCAGCAAAAGTTTCGTACACGTAAACTCTAAATTTCTACTGCCAAGTTACTAAGTGTTCACTCCACGATAATTGAAAGTATACTATACGACCCGTACCCGTATACGAAGCGTCACGCTACGTGCACGTTATGTACACGCTTTCACGTCTTCACGTCTTCACATCTTCACGCCTACGAAAAGCCAATCTAGCCGGAGGCCGAGGTACGGTAAGATTAACGAAAAGCATAAAAAGACACGCCAAGATCTCGCGATATAAACACCAAGAGTATAAGTGGGGCTATATGGGTTATATGGGCCAGGCTAAGAGCCGCATAGTCACATGTAACCTGCAACGAGGCTTTCGGATCCTCTTCCATTCTATGAAACTACTACGAATTAATATATAAATTAAATATTTAAACGATTCAACCAAAGTTTGATTTAGTAGAGCAGATACGTGTATTAATAGGTGATAGTGCGTACATATAATAAGGGGGAGGAGAAGGAGAAAGAGATAAAGGAGAAGGATAAGGAGGAATAGATAAGATAGTAGAGTAATAGAGTAGTAGAGTAGTAGAGTAATAAGATACTAGGGTAGAGGTAAGTTCAAGCTATATATTTATACTTTTATTTATACTTTATATAAAGATATGAAAACATAAAAGCATATACATAGCATCACATAAATGGAACAATATTCCTAAAATATAAGGGTACCTTAACATTTTCACGCTTTCACGTAAAGTGCTCGTACGTGAAGGCACGTGTGCGAATGTGAAATGAATTTTTTGCTGATGTGCTAACCTTTTGTGTACAAAGCTTGTGAATTAGCCAGCAATGTGGTTGTTTGGATGGCAGAAACCTGGAAGCTACCAGATCTATCAAAGAGGTATAAGTTCAAGAGATTTGTCGGCTGCTTGTGTTGAAGGTGTCGCTACCTCAGTGAGGCGGATACTTTGTTGGAAAATTTTCTGGATTAGTGGATGTGCGACTATGAAGAAGAGGATATTACATCTTGCCGGGGAGTTTGATAAGCCCCGATAGCACGGACCTGACAATAGCAGACACTAGCAAGTAATCCCCTGCAATCCAGTGCCCCGGATTTTAACCACTGCAAACATGTCTGATAGGCTAAGCTAGCATTTACTAAAGGATAAACTATAAAGAATGTCTTTGTTATGATGTGTTGTTTTTATATACTGAGCTTTGCGGAGTCGCTGGCGAGATGAGCTATTCTTTCGTAAAAGCGATCTAGCCACACAACGAAATTTTGTGTCTATGCATGCACTAGGTTATAACTGCTTTTTTGGTACCGTGTTAATTAAGTTCTAATCCGAATATTTGAGAAATTTCCACGAGAGCAGTTGGTAAGATTGTAATGCACTCTGCGAGTGTGAAAATGCTTGCACGGGGCGATTCTTCTAATTATCTTTAATTTTACTTGTAAGAAAAAAGAGACTTCATCATATTCTGCTTAGCCGAGTTGCTTTTTCAGGACTTCTTCTTTCAATTAGACGGCTTGAGGCTACCAAAAAATAAGCATCCATCTATCTAGTATCAATCTACACATTCCTAGATCATCAGGAGGAAATCCTCATTCTCTTTGGCAATCGAATGTCTTTTCTGTTAAAATACACAGCCTACGAATATTTCCCGTCACGGTGGTATTTAATGATTTATGGCTTTAGTGCAAGGGTATAGTAAACATCTCTCCGGACACTCGGTTTTGGTATGTAATTGCATATTAGGTAATCCTGTACAAGAAAAAGTCAAGGCTTAATGGATACAGTATCTATGACTATGAGTATAGTCACTGCTGTATGATTCCTTCTCGCACTTTGGGTCCTTGACCTCTATTTCCTCCCGTCACGACTTTCCAGCTACCTTCAATGCCATTCCCTGCGTTATTTCCAAATTCGTCCTTCGTTGTTGCATTCCTCAAGGTTTGCTATACCGGTAATTTTTGCTCCGGCTGCCATTGCTGCTAACATCGCCTGGTCATCCTCCCTGATTGTAGCCAGTTGGCATTTCCTCTGGTCCCATGGCTGGCTCATTGACTTTCCAATTGACCATCTCGTCGCATAGTGTCGAAGGCTCCATCACATCGATGCTGCAGCCTGGATTGTTCAGGCCATCCGAGTTGTAGAGGGCAGACCTAGCTTTTCGAATTCGGAAATACCAAGTGTCCAACTCATCAACGGCGTCTCGGAATTCTTCGACGAAAAAAGGCAACTCCATGCGCAACAGATATTCTTGCATCTTCTCTATGGAGTATTCCAATCCCGTCCTGGAGTATGTATAACCTCCCTTTTGATATGCGTGCCAATGAACTTTCATTTTAAATTGATATGCGTGCTGATCAACTTTCATTTCAAAGGGAGTCTCCTGTGGTGACAGAGCTTCAAAGTACTCTTTGACAAGCACCAATGCCTCCAAAGCGTTTCTGTGCTTTGGGCACCAAACTGAGCTCCTTTCCTTTTGCTCTAGTCGTTCAGCCTGAAGAATTTTCCCAGGCCTCTTGTGCTCCTTGATAAATTCGCTCAATCTTGTAAATATTCGTACAATGCTTTGGTATTGAGTCTCGAAATATTCCATGATATGACAGCGAGTGCTTTTGAACTCGAGACCATTGCTGGGTGCCCAGAGAGCGTCTCTTGATTTTTTGAGGGCTTTCCCGACAAGATGGTGCGTTTCGAAAGATTCAACTATGCTGTACAGCAGGTAGTCTTGCAATTCCGGGCTATAGCGGCCGAAGGAATCATACTCGTATGTAGGAAGGAAAGGACGATAAAAATATCGAATCTGCATCAACTCACGTACTTTCTGGCGGGACTCAAAAGAGCTTGCGTAGGAAACCACAAGGTTGTGCATTTCGAACAAGACATCTTATTGAAGTAGGAGGTGTGGATGAATTCAAGAATGATTAAATTGCATACCCTCTAAGGGTGGGCGAACCCGTTATTAAGTACATGAAGAGTGTATGGATAGCCAATTGCTTCAATACATCTTGCGGCCCATTTCCGGTGACAACCTCCTGTAACTCGAGATTGAGTTCCCCAACCACCGTATCTAGGTTCTTTAAGTCAGTTGGCGGGCTCCGAGTGCCGCGGCATTCGCGCCATTCTGATTCGGTCACTTGTCTGAAATGGAACTTCTGTACGTTGCGGAATTGGCGAAAATATTTGATTTCGGATCGAAGGAGCTCAATGTCAATATTGGATCTCCATTCATCACGTGGAATCAGTACCAGTTCTAGTGACTTGATCGTTGAATGGTGTACAGCTTGCCAAAACATATGTTCGTTATCCAGCTTGTATTCGGATCCATCATATTTTTCGCCGATGAATACCTTCCACCTCGTGATATCATGGAAGATTTGTGAATTGCCACGGTCGAACTTATGGTGGAAGAAGGGAAAGGTTTCAAAACCACGCATGCCGAATGTAGCTATGAAAGTGTTGTTATGCAAAACCGGAAGTGCTTCCGCATAAATTTGCTTGCAAGTCCCCAACAACTGTGTGGAGACATCATAAGGGGGAAGCCCAGATTTTTTATCTGCGGGGTTCCCAGGGTCGGCGCTGAGGAGGAGGCATTCGTAAATTTGAAGGCGGATTTCGACGGGAAACTTATCGAGAAATGCGCAAGGACTGCCCGTTTTTCGCTGGCAAGTTCTGGACTTCATCGTGACAGGAGAACTAATATCTTGGTGAGCCTATAAGCATAGTTGGATTTAGGGGTTTGTAGGCATACCTCTGGTGCAGAGAGCCTGGATTGTTGCCAGCCTTTCAGTTGTTGGGATAGCTGTGACCTGAAGTCGTGGGAGTGCAACCAGAAGAAAGTCGTGGATTCAAATTTGGTCAAAGTGTATGGTGGTATCTGCAGTATCCGGTTTGTGTTGGAAATGTAGCTTCTTGGTAAAGGGAGACGAAGTTTGTGTTAAGGGACTTTTGCTGGATGAGTGTATGTACAATTCTTAGAGGAAGAGGAAGTTGCCTCATGCCACATGCTGGAGGGGCTGATATACCCTGAGTGCACGGGCCTGACACTAGCAGACACTAGCAGACACTAGCATCTGAGTCCCTGCACTCCGACGCCCCGGATCGTAGTCACCCTGAATATGTCTAATAGGCTGAGCTGACCTTTGCAAAAAGGTAGACTGTGAATAACGTCTTGACAGCGTTAAGAGCAAAGTCAGAAACATTCTACAAAAGAAGAACAAGCACAGCCACATCTAGATGCCTAGACTTAAAGCAAGTCTTTAACTTCAAGAACAAACAACAGTGCTGGAAATTGATTATGATACCTTCACGGCCTTTTATTTAGAAGTGACCTCTTTGTCACGACCAAAATATTCTCTGAAACTTTCAACAGTTCTTCCACTAACAATACTTTTCCGGCCTCAAAGTTGCGATAATAATAGGAAATACATGAACATTATACTTTTACCAACTGTTAAACTTGTTGAATGCGCAAATTTCTGTTTGAAGCTCTCTTTGATTATATCTTTATTATGGTCTAATATTACCGCCCATACAGCGTTAATGGATCTGAAGTCAGTGAGAAGGATATCAGCTAACTGAGATATCTGTTGAATTTAATATAGTGGGAAAGTATAGATGTTTGCTCTTTGACTCACTGGTCAGGTGCATAGGCTTCCAGAATAACAGAACAAATCAGCGTTTTCATCTTCCCTTCCCACCTCTCAGCCTGGCGAGACCTGCCTAGGCTTGCCTGGACCTCGCCTCCCTTTTTAGAGGGTCTGCCTATGCCTTCCTAGCCTCCAGCTTTAGTACTCGCCTTCCTAGCCTGGAGAAGAGGCAAGATAGGTTGAGGCTAAAGGGTAGTGCCGGGTTCCTAGAAGCCTAGAATATGGTAGTTTTGAGTATTACTCGGTATAGTTTTATTCGTTATCCCGGAATATCTTTATTTTTAGTAGTGCAAAAAATTAAAACCCGATTTAGCCTGCCTTTTTTCATCTGCCTATGCCCGCCTGCCTCCTCCTATGCCTTCCTAGCCTATCATATTATCCCCTCTGCCTATGCCTTCATCTCCTCTATTTTTTGATCTGCCTTCCTAGCCATTAGCCAGGCAGAGGCAAGGAAGGGAAGATGAAAACGCTGGAACAAATGACTACGGTAGGTCCATATCATCCAACATACTGGCTATCTACCTATATACACACGCGCTCTCTCTCTCTCTCTCTGTTTGTCTCTTGGACAAGTCGGATCTTCAAAAAATTAAGGGTATACTAGTTTTAAGAATAAGAGGAATACTAGCTAATGAATAATCTTAAGATACTTCAAATGACACGGAAGTAATCTCGAAGAAGTGTCTTCGTTGGAATCGTTGCATTTCAACTACTTTCCTGGCCTTTATTGCGTACCAACTGAATAGTTATCAACCATCATTTCCTCTCTACTTAAATGAAAAGTTAGAAACCTTCCATGTTTCTACAATCAGGAAGTAAGTGCAAGTTTCGTAATCTTTACAGATTTTTTTTTTCAAGAAGCCCACCACGTATCTACCCTCGCTCGTTTGACCTCAAGTAGTATATACCGACAGCGCGTTATTAGTCGAAAGCCGAGATTGTTCATGGGATCTGATCTGCAAGAGATCTGCACACAAGTGAGGCCTTGAATGTTTTGCAGAAGTTCTGAAACTTCGAGGCGAAAATGAAGCCGAAAATGTGTGTAAGATCTGAATTTCCAGGAATCTTTACCTAAGTGTGATTGTTATTCGCCCTTCCGACGACTTTCAAACTGCGATTTGGAGTAGAAGCCGAAATTGTTGGCTCCTACTTGTTGATCTTTGCTTCTTTCGTAATTATTTTTCGAAGCACGCAGGACGCGCAGAAGATTTCGGATTTGCTTCGAAAAATCAGCGGGTTTTCTTGTTTCCATCGTGGAAAATCTCTCGATTTCTGGTCGAAAACAGGAGCCGCATCCATCGCCAAAAAGTTCACGCTGCACATGTGCTCCTTTGGGGGACGAATTGCTCGGTCCGGTAACTCGGTGACTTCCCTACATTCCTATCCACTTTGCTTGCCACCGAATCGCACAAACACCCCCAATTTGGCCGAATCTAGAACGATTTCAGCACCCAAGTCGACGGCACCATTTCTCATCCCAACCAATTCCGTTCATCGTCAGCTTCTTTCCTCTCACCGCTCGACTTTGTATCCATAGAAGGAATTTCCAGGTGCCCCATTTTTGCGAAAATGAACCTTAAATGAACAGGAGGAGGATTGCGGACGGAGAGTTTGCCATTGTTGGTTATCGAATCTATTTTGAGAGATCTGGATCACACAAGGCGTGGCGTAGAGACTGGTCCAATACGACGTGGAGCCCATGCGACTCGCCCTTGGAAAATATTGGGCGGCTGGACCTATTTGCGTTCGACCTGCTGGCCCCCAAAGATTGCTTTTTCTATCCTCAAACTTGACCCGTCATTCGCGATTATTGAATGCAAGTCACGCTGTAACTATTCGGGACTTTTGAGCGAAAAAAATGACATGATCTTGAATAATCTAAACGGTAGGAGAACGTTTGACCTAAGGAGATTTACACTAGATCGGAATCTATCGGTAACGCCAAATAAACAAACACAAAAGAAAGAAGTACAAGTGGATATAAACTTTCTCCGAAGAAATTGGTAATACTCGTACAGAAAGGTAATGCTCCCGCACGCAATGCCACGAAATCCAAACGACGCTGATTGGAAAGGAGAAAACCGGACCCGCCAACCTAAATTTGACAACCAAAAAGGGAAAACAGTCTGCACCCCGCATCTTCACGTGACCCACCCTCCTTCTCGATGGGTACACGGCACGGGGGGTGACATTGAGCCGAACGCGCCTCATCTCTACCTCCGGTACATCTCCTGCATGCACGCGACGGTGCAATGCGCCTCCAATGAGTGAAGTTGTAAATTAGTGTTTGCTGCTTCCGTTCCTTGCATCCTCATCGTCGTCGTCGTAGCCATCGATGTATAGTACTCGCTGCAAACGTCCCTCTCATTCCCATGTCATCATTTCTGTATTCATTTCAACATCTGCGTATCCAAAAAGACGCGATTCGCTGCGGCGTGGAAGGGTGGGAGATACGCCGCTTCGTATCAGTTCGTTCCACACACATGGCTTCTCATCCACCCGCATCTCACTCCCGCAATTCCCAGAGCCTCGGGCTCAATTTCGAGGTCCCATGGACTTGGAAGTCTCAGTCTCGTCAACATAATAGTAATCCGTGGATCCAGCGCCTACAAAGACGTCAGGATTACCGCTTCCAGACAGCCATTGTGCTTGAGCTTCAGGGGAGAGGTATGCGAAGTCCTGAGAAGGATCGCCTGTGGTGTATCCCATGCCCTCTGTCGGGTAGTATCCCGTGGTGGTTGGGTATAGCTCCCCAGACGATGAGGTGAGAACACTCGAAGTCTCTGGGTAGTATCTCCCGTCGCTTCTGGCGGATGGAGAAGGAGACGGATAATGCGGTGAGCCATATAGGTTCTGGTTCGGAGAGATCGCGGGGTTTGAAGCACCGCTTGCGTTGTGCTGGGCTAGCATTCCAGAGTTGGAAGTCGCATCTGAATAGCTTGGTTGAGACGGACTCGTATAGGCTCTCTCATCTTCTCGTGGGTCAAAGACGTGATGATTATCCTGCGAACTTTTACATCGTCCGGGTTAGCAATCTCGTGGAGGATTGGAGCATAATTTCTCATTTCCACCGACCTTGAGCTTTGATATGTGCACACGGGAGGGGGGTAACGTCTTGCGCAGTTTGAGCAAGGTCTGTCTTTTGCTTGATTACATTTTTGCTTCCTTCTCCTGCATTCTAGGGAAGGGTTAATCGCATTGTCATTATAGTTTTTCCGCGGTAGCGCATACCTGTGCAAGAAGTAAAAGTCCTTTGGCGTGGACGAAGACCGTTTGTTGGCGATCCATGCATTATGTCGGACATAACCGTTCGGGCTTCTTTCTTAGTTTACCGTGGCGGGAATTTCTGTAGCGGAAAACGTTGATGATGCTTAATGTCTTTCGATTTGGATTTCATGATGTTCGACGGCTTTACTTAATACCAAAAAGTCAGTGAAACAAAGCTGAAGAGGTTTCTTAGGGCGGCCAATCATGGGAATTAGAAACAGCCACCAGAAGCTGAGTTCAGCGAGTTGTAAAATGGACATCTATGGATGATTCAGAATCGGTCATGAGCAGCGTATTTTTAAAATATGATCCTAGAATCCAGCCTCCACCATGTGGCACCCATCTAGTTCAGGCATTAGCCAAAGAATCCTGCTACTCTAATAAATCGATGTAGTACAAATGGGGTCTTGCCCTGTTAACTTGCCTATAGCCAAGACCGGTAAGCGTCCATGCGTATGACGCCCGTAAGGGTGCCCGTAAGATCTGTAAAACAAATATAAGAAAGCCACCTTTTCCGCTTTGGTTGGGAGTAGTACATCCAACGCCGATTTTGCGGGCTGAAGCCATAAGTTCTCGATCCTTCATAAATCCAATCCATTTTTCCACCATTTTTTGGAGCACACCATACTGGAAGGAGTAAAAAGATTGTCTGACGGGAATACTCAGTGCTTGGCAAGGCTTCATCAGGCTTCTTTCCAATGAACAGGCGAGGAACCATGACTTTTGCTGCCTTCGATGCCGTGCTGGGCGTCACTGCAGCTTTACTTCTATGGGGCCCACAGCAAGCTGGGGCGTCTTCAGCGGTGATACTGAATGGTGCTACTTTCTCAGTCGACAACATCATCACTCGAGATATTGCCATTATAGGAGGAGGATCCAGTGGCACGTATTCGGCTATCCGTCTGTCAGGTATGTTCATGGTAATGCAGCCGTTTTTTCCAGTTCGAGACCGGAATTGGGGTCGTGCAACAATCGACTCCATATCCAAAAAGGAGAAAGAAATCGCATGATTCCTGAATCTTCCCCAAAGAGACTGTGCTGCGCTGACACCGACTTCTTAATGTCAGACCTCAATCATAGTGTGATAGTCGTAGAAGCACAGGGACAATTAGGTGGACACACGCAGACATATACGGATCCGGTCACAGGCGGTCATGTCGATTACGGAGTCGATGTCTGGCACAATTTAGACGTCGTCACAAATTACTTTGCCCGATTAAATGTCTCCCTGATCCAAACCGATGAAGCAGGTAGTGGTGGAGTTTCCTACAACATCGATTTCCAAACCGGACAGGTAAGTTCCAATTCTCGGGGCCCATATTACCGTACATTCTATTCTCTTGGAGCATTTAGGAACAGTAAGGCATTCGCTTGAGTTCTCAGGGGTGCCTTACTTTTCATCAATCGCCTTTTTCATTTCCGGAACTCCTCGAAATGATAATGCTAACACCAAAGTTTCCATCATAGCCGGTTTTGAATTACACTGCCACTGACCCTACCGATGGTGTGGCTGCGTATGCTGCGCAATTGACTCGATATCCGTACTTGGAATTGGGTTTCGACTTGGAGTACCCCGTTCCCTCTGATTTGCTGCTTCCATTCGGCGAATTTGTAGACAAGTACAATATCTCATCAGCATGCCAGCTACTTTGGAATTTCGCTCAAGGTCTCGGTAATCTACTTGAACAGCCGACTTTGTATGTCTTCAAGAATTTTGGGATAGGTGTTCTTGAGGCTTCCGAGACGGGTGATTTTCTTACTACAGCAGAACACGACAATAGCCTTCTTTACGAAAGCGCTTTAGCCGTACTGGAGCCAAACGTTTTACTAAATAGCACCATAATCGGGGTAGATCGATCCGATGGAGTGAAAGTCCTCGTTCGAACACCAAGCGGCACCACTTTAATCAAAGCCGGCAAACTAGTATTTACGATCCCACCAAAATTAGACAACCTAAAGGGATGGGATTTGAGTAATGCGGAGAGTGAGTTGTTCAAACAATTTGGAAACTCCGCGTACTATACCGCCATTTTACGAAATTCCGGAATTCCAGATAACACAACCGCCCTAAGCGTCTCTCCCAGCGGTGAATATCAGCTCGGCCCGCTACCAGGCATCTATATCCTATCCCCCACGGGTCTTCCCAATTTGATCAGTCTTAAGTTTGGAAGTCCGTACGCCCTGTCAGACGAAACGGTCAAGGAACAAATCATCGCAGACATCCAGAGACTCAACATTACCGGGAAAACGTCTACTACTCTCGAGTTTGCCGCGTTTTCCAGTCACACACCCTTCGAGTTGACAGTACCGCCAAGTGCAATCGCCGATGGCTTCTATAAACAGCTCTATGCGTTACAAGGCCAGAGACACACATTCTATACGGGAGCTGCTTTCCACACGCAAGACTCGTCACTTCTCTGGCAATTTACAGAGGCGCTGTTGCCTAACATTACCGCCTCATAATGTGCTGAGCAATTGAACTTGAATGTATATAAGCGAGAGGCTTGTGTCCTATACACTCATTTTGACAAAGCCAATCAAATAACATGGTACAAGCCACATTACATTCTTCGCTTAGAACATCCGTAATGAAGTGTCTCTTATTGCTTAGAAAATCCTGCTAGGGCATTAGTTGAGTTTACGCATAGTCTTACAAATGTGAGTATAAACTCATGCCACCAACATGATTTATCGCATGATTAAAATATAATGCCGCACACTGTGCCACATTTGGTAGGGTCAGAACAAGCTGAAGTTGGCCTAATGAAGCATTGTCTCCAAGAAGTCACTACGTACTGATTTCAAAACCAGTTGAATAATTGATTCTTTCCGCCGCTTCCGTGTAATGAGGTTCTCATTAGTAGCCTCAATGGAACGTTGCGACTTGATTACTTGACGCTGGTCAGGGTAGGAACGTGGTGCCATATAGGGCGGCCAATCGATGAATTTCTCATTTTTCTTCTATAAACATGGCTTTTCGACTTTTTCGACTTTGTCCCAATCTGGTTTCGCCAGAGGCCAACTATTGGTTTAAATCCAGCCACCTGCGGCTGATGCAGGTGACCTAGCACGATGAACTAGGACCTCCCACGTTTCCAGAACCACATTCGATAGTTCAGGTGATAAGTTACACTCATACCCAAGGCAGACTTGAGAAAGCCTAGTCTGGTAGTCTCAAAGCGTCCACATCCGTTTGCCATGCCGGTCGCCCATGTGGTAGCATGGGGGTGACATTCGCGGGACAAATCAAGCTTTTTCCCATAATAGTAACAATATGAGGCAGAAACAACAAACCGGAAGCGAAGGTTGCATGACACAGGTGTTAGTTACCACCCAATCGAAGTTGAGTCGTAGCAGATCCGGCACATATCTTTCGAGGCCAAAAATAGAAACTGGACCACACGTGATGTCTAGACGGGAAATACCCAGATACCACCCCACGAAGAACAGAGACACTGGCACATTCGACTCACGTGGCTGCTAGCTTCCCATAATTAGCCCCAATCACTCTTTTGCGGAGTGACATTCTCCCTGCGGTGAAACACTATTCTCGATGGGTGGCAGCTGTATCGGCAGTGGTTCTGAGTCCGAGATCCACCTCGATTTTTCGACAGTTTAAAAACATGCCACATCAGCTCAAATTTCCCCTTGGGTGACTTCTCACCGAGGTCAATGTTCCATCTATCCTGAACAGAGTAATTCGGTGTCTATGTCTGTCCCAATTTGCATTCCACAGGTATGAATGACAGCCTACGATTCGGGCTGCCCGACAGTTCGGACGGGCGATCAAAATGCACATCGAAATTTCCCAATCCTCTCATCGTTTACGAGCCTTTCGAAACGAAACGAGACGATGACCTCATGATCGCTTCTCTCCTTTCGAAACCCATCTTTCAAGCTTCAATAGATCGCCCGGCGAGAAAATGCAGTTGCCCGGTCGTTGAGCGAGAGTTCAGTTCAGCTCAGCTCCTGCAGAGCTCAGGTACATTGGGAAGACGCACCACCCAAATCTTTTCTCAACCGAGGCTTGATAGCCTCAAATCCTGTGTTGCCAAGTGTTCTTCTTGTGGTGTGAGTCAACGAAATGCACTACCGTCTGCTGCTCAAAGGCAGCTAGAAGTTCCCTACCTAATACCAGGTAGCTACAGTACTAGGATGTTAGAATCTGCAGAAGTCCCCCGGTAATGTTTCGCTCTCATCGCCAGCCTCAGAATTTATCCAGAATCACAGCTGTCATAACCAATCCCTCAAATTTGTTGTCAGCGACTATTTCCCTCCAGCAACTATTTTTGTATCCGTTGACTTGACTACCGGTGCTAGCTTTCCCGCATGGTACTTTCGGCTCCCTCTCGGCTCCCTTCAAGTTGCGGCTCAACAAGAACTCAGCGGCGCCAACCGCGAACCCTGAAGCTATTCAGCTGCGGCGTAGGATTTGCGGTAAGGCTAGCTACTAGGGCACATTCCAGGTTCAACCTTGATTTGAACTATTTGGACAGCGGGAAAAAGAAATGTAAGGATTGACAGCAAGCTTAAATGAAAATAAATCGGATGAGTTGCCCAAAATGAGAAGATTTTGCACTTTTAGATGGATACATGAACATGTGTGCTGTCAAAGCTATATATAGGTACCTTTATGTAGATAAGGATGAGTAAAGAAATGGGAGCTGTGTCAAACTTTCTGTTTCAAGAAGGAAAGCGACCCATACCCAGAGAATTGATATATTCCGTGCGACTTCTGGTGACAGAACACCACGTGAAATAAAGGGAAACGTGGCGAGGAACATTTTTGCCAGCAATTTCGGAGAGATAGCCTGCTGTGTTGAAGACGCTTCTTGTTTTGCTAGCCGAACAAAGTCAATATTTCGAAGTCATGGAGCAGCACGAGGATGATTCATCCGGACTCTGGTGGGAGCCATTAGCTTATCTTCTATCTACTACTACCCCTCAAAAAAGAAAGCTGCACTAGGCGTTAGATAGGAGCTGTAATGGGTCAACCCCGGCATTCCATGTAAATGGTCAAGGATCCGAGGACTCGCTAAGATACGATTCGGCTGAAGGGGGGACGATATAAAAAAAAGTACAAGCCTAAAGAGAGGGTGAATTGGGGTCATTCTGAAGGATCAACAGAATGTACAAAAAGAGATTTTCGGAGGCCGAACATGAGAGCGAATGCCGAAGTGGTCAGTTGGGGCCTTTACCTGAGCAGCCAGGCCATAGCGTGCCATTTGGGGCTATGGGAATTGGTTCA
This sequence comes from Hymenotorrendiella dingleyae, assembly GCA_003988905.1. NCBI lineage: Eukaryota > Fungi > Ascomycota > Leotiomycetes > Helotiales > Helotiaceae > Hymenotorrendiella > Hymenotorrendiella dingleyae. The sequence continues at coordinate 22,869 of QYAP01000228.1, forward strand.
AAGGTGTAATATTCAATATGTTGCGACGGGACAGAAAAACTTCACCGTGGAACTCCATGTAGTCAGCTTCGGTTCAAAAATGAAGAAGAAAGTGAATTGTGATTTAGGCATGGATTGTTCAGCGACTTCGGCCCGGAATTTTCAAAAGGGGTAATTGACCAAGGAAAGCGATTTTGCCTCCCGCCACTTGTCATATGCCTCTGCACACTTTCTAAGATATTTCGTTCGCATGATTCGTCATAAGCCAAGCGAATACTTCTGCTCACTTGTTACGAGTCCTATCTAATGCATGCGCTTTCGCAGAAAAAACGAGGAGATCAGAAGACGACGAAGAAAGAAAAAGGAACAGAGAAAGAAGGAAGCGTAAAAGACATAAGAAGATTAATCAAAACGAAATGTCAAAGAAACATGAAATTGCTACAATTACACTTTTCGAATTAGCATAAAAAATTAAGTTCATCGCCGTCATATAAGGCATTTACATAGAAACATAAGAAACTCCAAGCGAGTGCCGAATTAAATACCATAAATAAACACTTCAATAAAGCAATCCCATTGCAAAACCGCAAATCCAACCCTTCCCGCAAATCAGCCGTAGCCTTTCTGTACATTATAAATCATAAACGAAAATCTTCATTGGGTATGGCTCAAAAGTCATTATATCTACCGGTAGGTATATGCTCATCCAGTTCCGCGGGCCTGCTCTCGGATACTCGAATCTCGGTAGTAACGGCAATCTCCTCTCGTGTTGAACTGAGGGCAGATTTCGATGTGGATTGTGCCTTTTTATCGAAGAGGTCGTCTTCTGATTCGTTCGTTTGTTTCGCTATGTATTGACTGTGGCGCTGCCCAACGGTGTATTGACCTGCTGTGACCTTTACTCGCGCTGCCGAAAGTTCATAATGTCGTCCCGAATTTGCATAGGTGTTTGTGGAATTGCTTGGGAGGAGTGTGCGGAACACTGGTAGACAAGTGGCGATGATTGCCATTCCCTGTTCGATCATGGACACCGTGCAGGTCAACATGGTTTCATTCAATTTCGAATAATATGCTCGGATGACTAGTTGAAACAGTTGTCAGAAAGAGATCTTTCGAGATGTCAGGGTCGAGAACAGTAAACCTACTACTGGAAATGACTACAAAGAATCCGAGGGCAAACATAGCAGCTACTCCAAGCTTTTGCTTGATGGGCATTTTTAGTCGAAGAACCATAGAGATGGGCAGAACGATGACTGGTGTGAAGTTTTAGCGGATATCTTTCAGTCCCCTTTTAGGACGCATATTGACTTACTTAGTACGTCTGTAAGGATATTTGTCAAAATAGTGATCCAATAATTGATGTCTGACGCTTTCGTTGAGCAAGCTTCTGGTTTTTGTTAGTATAAGGGCTTGCACAACTTAGAAGGAACTTTCGGGCGCAACGTACGGCTAGCATCCGTTGTCCACCTCCTCGAAGTCGGGTAACACTGAAAGACGATATCGAAAAAGATGACGAGCCACGATACTGCCAACCAGCAAAGAACAATATTGTAGACTGTATGTAAAGCCGTTCGGTTGGCTATCCTCTTGTAAAAGACCACAAGTGCAACTTTGATGGCCCAAAGCCCCGACACGTAAAGAGTAGATCCCGGAATGATCATCTAAGTCCGATTAGTAAGGTCAAATATCAGTACCATCAGCTCAATGAATTGCCGTACCTGCATGATATGGATGAAATTCTCGCGTGATGCTGTTGCCACGTTGGCCATGCCTTAACACCTATGTTAACTATTTCTTATAAGTGATACTTGAATGCAAAATTTACCTTCAATCCACATGTAATGCTGGAGTACTAGATCTCCTACGAGGCATAATGCCGACAGGATGATGAATGCATCCTCCAAAGTGAGTCTGGCGAATTTGCTCCATTTCACAACCAATCTTGCAACCAAAAACGTACATGCAACAACCGTGCAAACGTACCACGATATCTATTCCAAAGTCAGCTATTATTCCGCAGATCTCTTCATAACAGTATTCGATTGGGAAGTTCACTTACAACTTGCCCCAAGTCAGCGGCGGCCATCGCATTAACATAAGCCCGTGTAGTTCTGAGTGTATCTAAAACCACATAAAGATTCCAGAGCGATGTAGGGTAGTGATATTGTTGGAGTCCACGATCGGGCGGGGACCCGACTATACACCGAGACTTGAGAAGGTGAACTTCGTAAACCTCTTTTCAGTCTGTTCTCGAAGCAGGGTGGGAGACGGCACTCACGTAATTATGGGGCGGTTGAGGCATACAAAACCACCCACCCCATTTCGGCTCCAGACATGGCCCACTCACTATCCACCTTGAGCTTTTGTACAAGGATGAAAATCCCATAAACAACGATAACATCTCGGCTCATAAGTACCGGTACAATCACAACTTCAAAGGCAGGGTAAATTTCGCGTGTTTGGTAAAGTGTTTTGATTCGGTTCTCGTCAAAAACCCCAAGGTCTTACTTCATCACATAAGATCGTGTCTTGCGATTACCTTAGATTCTATGTCCTACTCACTTCAAGTAGCAGACGCTTTGGCCGTGTATGTTTCGCCGCTTTTGGTGTTTTGGTGGTTCGGCGTTTCTGAACTCTCTGGATGACCCTCTGAAAATGAGAACTATAGAAGACCCATAAATGCGTGTGCAACACTGCAAGCAAGCTTATTGGTCTCTACCTTGATCTTTGCATAAGGATCTCCGCCAGCATTCTAGAGAGTCGGCCGATTCGGAACGTTCGTGGGGGAGGTAAGCCCTATCAGAACGGAAGAAAATTAGCTACAGTGACATTGGAAATTCAACACTTGGAATTTGGAAACGCGTTTCTGTTGTACCGTAGAATCTGTTTTCATCCCCTGAGCACTTGAAATTGGACCACCCGCATGAGAATTTAAACTTTGTATAGTGCCAACGTACACTGTTCAAGCAAAGACGGAACCATGGCCAGACTCTCCCCCGGTGGGTCACCGAGCAAGATCTGTTCGGTTCTTGTACAGTACCTGCTGTTAAGCTGCATACGGTAATGGGAATGCGGGGTTGTATTTAAAGGAAAGACTTGAGGCCTTTACCTATTACTCCAGTTGCTTGATTCAATTCTGCGGATAACTTCACAGAGCAACAGTTAAAAGCTCAAGAGTTTATTTTAGCATCATTTGATTGCCCAACCTGCCAAAAAGAGTTTCAAACTCAATCGAAGCGCGACTCAAACGTCTACACCGCCGATGCAATCTGAATGCCGTAAACAAAGGTGGCAGAGTGAACAGTGCCAGCCCTACGAGCTATCTCGAAGTTTTGAACCCAGGAGCAGAACACGTCGCCATGTGGAAGAACAGGGTCTGTATTGGCAGACACATGGTGATCCGTGACACGGTAAGTGTGAGTAGTCGCTATGACCGCTTCCTGTAGAACTGTCTGCCGTGTTACGCTAATACCGTATACCTATATTGATCTCTTCTATTAGAAATAAACCGGGAATATTTGTAGCTATCAGCTGATAACCCACTTATGTGCTCGCACAAGTTTCCAAATTGACAATTGTACTTCTGATACCGGTACTGTATCATTGGTTAGCTCCACAAGTATATTTTCTAGAACAAGTGTCTCTTCCCACATGTTCGGTACAGTAAGGCGCTTCGTAGTTCCTTGCATACTGGATCCATATTTACCAGGACCCTGGAGTATACTCCGCAAATGCCGTCGTGATATGGATGGGGCCAGAAAGCTTGGTACGACTTACATAAACATTTCAGAGGTCGAAGTGGACATGCTTCACTTGCTATAAGTATGCCTTTAATCCCGACTATTTAAGCGAGACAAGAGATATTCGCGACACTTCAACACCAGACCTCACGCCTTTGATCGACTTCCATCAAAATGTCATTTTCAGTGGTCTCTTCTGCGACAGGAGTGCTGACTGGTACTAGGCTGAGACTAGTATGAGTGGAGATGTCTAGTGTAGTTACAGTACCAGTAGAGCTCAAGTCTGGTACATGTAACAATAGACTTACGGAGTATCTAGGTGACAGCAAGGCGTCGGACCTTTTCTGAGGTCAAAATCTGCGTTGGGTATGCTACACATGTTCGAGGTCGCGGCGCCGATTTTATTTCCAGTAGCTGGCCAGGCTTGCAAGTTGCAACTGTTGGTTGTATCGTCATCTGCCACCCAGCCTTGCACAGATTAGACAACTGACCTTCAAAGAGCCTCATCTGAGTCACCTCCCCAGAGTCTCACTCTGCTGAAAGTTTGTTGTTGTTCAAACTTCACACACGGACCCTCGCATCTCGGAGATATTCTGCTGCTCAAACCAGGAAAGGAAAATTACAGCTTGGCTCTTGATCTTGACCTAAATAAGGTTTCTTCGGGACGGCCCGACAGCAATCAAAACACTTCGGAACTGGCTCCGGCGGGGCCACCATTCCGCAAGTTCAATGAGTTTCTACGGTACTGTAGCATCGTAAACTCTTCGGTTTGGGCGACCATGTTAGTTTGATATCAATTTTGGGGGCTTAGCATCGCCATGTCCCCGTAATAGGCCCGAAAGTTGTGGTCCATAAGTTTGAGACGGGGTTTCCTTGACGACCTAGCGCTGGCACTGTTCATCTAACTGTCAATGAGAGAGCCACAAAAGCGCGGACCTCAAAATGATAAGCAGCATGAATTTGTGATTCTGACAAAGCATCTCTTTTGAGAATAAAATCCTCACGCCGTCGCATTCTGGTGGAGGTTATCCATCTTCATACAGTAGGATGTTCTCGAGGGACCAGTTCTTTGACCATCTTTTCGCGATTTTTTGAAACTTTGGCGCAAAGGTGGGATGCATCATGCAATCAGGTCTTGACAAGCTCTCCCGCAAGACATTATATTTGAAGCCGTCGATTCCTCGATGAGATTGTTTTCCTTCTCTAGGGTAGGACATGAAGGTCAGCAACTCATGCCAAGCTCTTCCACGGTCCATTTGAGCCATTTTCCCATGGCGTTGTTGAGAACGCGAGAACAACTCTGCATTGCGCAAAAAGCCCATCACGACTCGAAAGCCCATACCAAAGTAGTACTTTCCCCTGTACAAGAGCAGGCTCTTTCCTCATGCAAATTGCAAACTTACCAGGCCCCTAGCAAACTTGCGACTGCGGATTTCGATTCCCGTGCGAGTTTCTCAAAGAACCAGGTACGGAGGAGAACTTCGAAAGCCCTGGGAAAGATTCAGAACTATTTTCGGCGCTTGACAAGAAGGAACGCGCAAGCACTTGAAATCAGCTCGAGAGGAGCTTCTCGATTGCCTCGGCGCAAACATCTGGTCTGTCGTTCAACTTGTTCTTCTCGTTTCGTTGTGTTCTTACACGCGCCGTACGATACAATGGCCTTCGAGAGTCTCGATTTTGTATGTGTCATTCTCGACCAGTTCCATGGATAAAGATCGCCGTGCCAATGGTTGAATTCTCCGAATGGGGTCGTGTTCGGATTCGATTCTAGGCGGGCCCGAATAGTCTATCGAATTCCGACAATCGAAAACTCGAAACACTTCAAAATCCCATTCTTTCAAAGCTTTGAAGGGCGAAAAAGCCAAATCTGGCCAACGCATTTCCGTTTTTAAGACGGCTTTAAATCGCCTTCATCTTACCACTCAATGGCTGAGTGGATTTCAGTGGTCTGCTTCGGAAATGAAGGCTACTCCTGTTGCTATACCCACTTGGTCATGTCACCTGATCTGTCAACCCCACTGATAACCCAACCACTGGTGGCATTTTCGACCCCAAGACAGGGATTAGTTTCTCAAAAAAAGTGTACCTGCATTTCCTTTTGGACCCTCTCGCAATGCTTTAAGCGGAAGTCGGAGGCGCGGCTGTCGCCTATCCACGAACTTTATATTGTTATAACAGGCCACTCTCGCTGTGAAGCTTGCTTGTCCTCCAGCTCAGACCTTTACACTCGTTAAATTGTATCCCCGGTCTTGACGTTCCTTTTTTTTCCTTTTCGCGCAATGTTTTCGAAAATCGGGGTGAAGGCTTTGGGCTTGGCGTTTGTGGCATTTTCAAACGTCGTTATTGGTGCGCCAACATTCAGTGACGACGACCTTTGTGACCGTGATACAAACAGCACCAGTTCCAGCAGCAGTTCAAGCAATGGTTCCAGCAATAGTGCCAGCAAAACTTCAGTCTCCCGGCCTCTGGCAACGACAACAGAGGGTGTCGTAGAAGGTTATTATGACTCCAACAATAACTCGGTCTGGCTTGGCATTCCCTACGCTGCCACAACCGGTGGGCAAAATAGGTAATTTTGTGTTCAGCACTACCTTCTTTGATATCTGTAGACGTTGACAATTCTTCTTAGATGGCTCGCACCTCAAGATCCTGCATCCTACGATCTTTTCAACGCATCTTCCTTTGGACCAACTTGCCCACAGGCAATCACCGGAACTACCTACACCCAACAGGATGAGGACTGCCTGAGTGTCAACGTCTGGGCACCAGCCGATGTCTCATACGCCCTCCCTGTAAGCATTTATTGCTAGCTCCAACAAATTTCGATGCTGACGAACATACAGGTCTTCGTCTACATCTACGGAGGAGCTATGGTCACTGGATCAAGCAGCAACCATCAATTCCAGGGTAACAACTTCGCCAGAAAGGATGTAGTATTCGTCTCCTTCAATATGCGTGAAAGCATCTTTGCCTATCCTTACTCCGCTGAGTTGGAAGCCGATGGTACTTCCCAAAACTTCGGAATCTTGGATGTTGACAAAGCAATGGACTGGATCCATGACAACATTGCCGCATTTGGTGGAAACCCAGACCATATCGTTCTCGGCGGTCATTCTTCGGGCGGTGTACAGGTCGACCATTATCTCTGGAATCACCCTGATACTTGGCTTGTCGGTGCCGTCCAAATGAGCGCAAATGCCGCGTCCGGACCTGGGAATGCTCCCATGAACGTTGGACTCGACGTCATCGCAAATGAAGTTGGCTGTAACAACGGAACAGGCCAACTAGCATGCCTGCGTGAAATCAGCATGTACGATCTCGAGACAACGACATTTAACTCGTCCGCCAACACCTGGTTCGTCCCTCACGTCGACAATATCACAAGATATTCCGTCGCCGATTACGCCAGCCGCTTCGCACAGGGTCTTTACCCAACCAGCATTCCATTATTGACCGGTAACTCCAATGGAGAAGGAGCTATCTTCGCTGTGGTCTATAGCGGCGAAAACACCAACTTCTCCTCCTGGGTTGGTACATTCGACGCAGATGTTGCCCACATACCCGAGGATGTACTCATCAGCTCATACAACGCCGACTCTGCGGACTTCGCCTCAGTCTCAGCTGAAAGCGGCACCCAATACGGTGACGCCCGTTTCAACTGCGCGGTCGACTACATGAAAGACATGAGAGCTTCCACCCAGAACACATGGCAATATCGTTGGTTTGGAGCATACGACAACGTCGTTGGCGTTGCCGGAACTGCTCCAACACACGGAACCGAGATCCCATTCTTCCTTGGAGGTAACGAGTGTTTCGATGAGTTGACCAATGTTACCACAGCTGAGCAAGATCTCGCGGACTATACCAACGACTGGTTCGTCACATGGGTTAAGAATCCAAGTCAAGGACCTGGATGGACCCAGGCCACCCCAATTAGTGGCACCGTGGCATTACTTGGAGAGCCCGCCGATGAGCAGTCCATTGGCATTGGTTCAACCAGTGATTACTACCAGAGATGTCAATCTGTAAGTCCTCAAACGCCCAAGAGTAGAGCTCGTGTGACTGACCTTTTGCAGCTTTACAAGGAGTATTTCCCATTGTATCCTGTGATCCGAAACCCAGTAACTCTGGCCATAGAATAAGGCTTGCAGACTGTTTTAGCGATGAAGAAAATGATAGACTGATAATAAAATGAACGATAAAAACTTGTATTCCTGTATTTAATTTTCCTTCTGCCGAATATTATTTTCTGGAATCATTTGGGCTCTTTACTTCAGGTCTTCTCCGACCTCAGCATAACAGCCGCACTTGTGGCTCTCATAATCAGAACGAAGGGACCAGATGAGTTATGTCAAGATGACGGCATCTTTAAACTTCCTTGGGACTCGCTTGAGTATTCCCTTGGAAATTGATAACAAGAAGAATTTTGCTGCGGCCAGATCGATTCCGGTTTTTACGACGGGGGTCTCGGCCATCATTCTCCGGATGGGATCAGCATGTGCTGTTCTTGGTGTTTGTTGATTTTTCTTTTGGCGATGGCCTAGGCGTACGTAGCTCAAGAGAATTGCGAACGACGCCGCCTCAACCCCCAACATCTCCACGACCGCGGATAGCCAGTAACACTTCGAACTCTCCATCGCCCATTGACTACCCCAAATCATCGAGGAATCTCGCCGTTTTTGGGATGCTTTGTGCCGCCGCAAGTAGAAGTACATGTACTTGTCGCGATTCGAAGGATGGCGTTTGGTATTCGCAGAGGTTGTTCACAGGTGTAGCATCAATTTGATGTCACTTCGTCGATCGATCGCAAGTGCGAAGAGACCTTGATACCATCATTTTTCGTTCGTCTTTCCCATTCATGTGGCGAAGGTATCTATTCGGCTGTCGTGGATACTCCGTACGGTATCGGTTTTCCTCCTTGTTCACCGTGTATTCACACAATGCGCGCACTTTGCCAACAATCATCTCGTCGCGACACTCTTTCCTGGCTCCAGAGTGTATTGAGGGCGGCTTCGTTCATCGAAATTGGAAATTGGTGTCACCATGAATTCAACGCGTTTTGGAAATCTTTGAGCGTGGTCGTTTGCTCGGGGTTTGAGATATCATATTTCACGTGATAATTTTATGAAACCGAGTTCCCGAGCAGACGGACCAGCGGACGCAGGCACCAATGCAAGCTCTGCCCATTTGCTGGAACATGCAAATTTGGAGCTTCTATCTGTCTATCAGTTTCCCGTTGTCTTGTTCTTTCTTATTCCGGCTTGCGATTGGTTCGTCTTACATCGTATTTTCGGAGTTCCTCAAAGCAGTCATCAAATCCAGGCTTATCCTTCGAATCCCATCTTTGCCAAGCTCCTTATCTGTGCGACGCCCACGTTTTAGGCCCCATTTCTTTCCGTTACCGGGGCCAACTTCATAAAAAGAATTCAGATGTTATTTGCCAAGTTGACCCAAGGTTCCGAATGGAGCCAGTGATAAGAAATTTGACAGTGTAATTGGTCTCTGTTGTTCTTGGCGAAGAGAACAAGAGAGTTAGATTGCGCTGTCCCAAGGCGTGGGGATATCACAGCGATGATGGCAAGAGTGTTTAAATGGAGGGCTCAGACCCTTACGCGACCTGTTTCTCGACTTTCGAGAAGTTGTCGTTGCGAATTGGGTTTTCGAATCCAAGTAATATCGTAGAGATGAGTACACTAGTAAGCATACCAACTCCAATTCTCTCTCATACATATCTAACGTAAAGCAGCCGGAATATAATGAAACGCTCCCCAGCGGAGGGGATCCCACGCAAATAGATGTGAACGCTCCATTCGTCGGCCTCGAATACCACTACGTCTACCTGGTCTTCTGCGGCTTCATCGTCTGGTTAATCATCCCCGGAATTGGACTATTCTATGGCGGCCTGGCGCGCCGAAAGTCCGCTCTGGCTTTGCTTTTTCAAAGTTTCATGGTGGCTGCCGTCATCACTTTCCAATGGATGTTCTGGGGTTACAGTCTTGCCTATTCCCGAACTGCCGGCAAGTTCATTGGCGATTTGGAGAACTTTGGCATGAAGAATGTTATGGCCGCGCCATCCGGTGGGAGTGCGGTTATACCTGAAATCGTTTTTTGCTTTTACCAGCTGCTGTTCTGCGCTTGTACCGTGCAAATTGTCATGGGTTGGTCTACTTTCAAGGAGAAAGAGTTGGCGAGCTAACAGTTGTACTTAGGCGGCGCATTCGAGAGAGGTCGGATTATTCCCAGTCTTGTGTTTGGGTTTTGGTGGGCAACGGTAGTTTACTGTCCCATTGCCTGTTGGACGTGGAATGCTAGCGGATGGCTCTACCAATTGCGTAAGTAAATTCAGACACATTCCGGGGAGACTTTCATTCATAATCCGCTCTCATTGCTCAATTCCAAACTCCGGAGCTCCAACTAACAAAAAACAGCAAGTCTCGATTTCGCCGGAGGCGGCCCAGTCCACATCGCCTCAGGCTGGAGTGCTTTGGCTTACGCTTTAGTTCTCGGAAAACGCAAGCCAATCGGAGCCACTTCAATCCCAAAGAAGCCTCATAATGCCACACTAGTATTCTTAGGCACGGTATTGATTTGGTTTGGCTGGTTCGGGTTCAATGGTGGAAGTGCTCTGAATGCCTCTATTCGAGCCATGGTTGCAGCTTTCAATACCAATGTTGCTGCGAGCACGGGAATGTTGGGCTGGGTTATGGTAGACTACTTCAAGTATGGTCGAAGATTCAGTCTCGTTGGCGCGTGCGAAGGGACGATTGCGGGTTTGGTAGGCATCACCCCTGCGGCTGGTTATGTTGAGCCCTGGCTTGCGGCTGTTATTGGTAAGTCCTTGAAACTCGATTCTCCCTCTCTCCGGCATGTTGTCTTTCAACTGCCGAACTATACCTGATATTACCCAACCCTCTCCTAAAGATGTATACTAACCAGATACTGTCATCAGGCCTCATAACCGCCGTAACCTGCGCCCTCCTCCAAAACCTAAACACCTGGATCCGCATCGACGACGGCCTGGAAGTCTTCAAACTGCACGCCGTGGGCGGCATGGTCGGATCCTTCCTAACGGGCATCTTCGCAACCTCATCCATCTCGGCCCTGGACGGACTCGGGACCATGGCCTCCGGCGGAATCGACGGCGTCGGAGCCCAAGTCGGTCGACAATTTGCGGAAATCGCCGCCATCTCAAGCTACTCCTTTGTCGTTTCAGCCGCACTTCTCTATGTGATGAATTTCATTCCCGGTTTGAAATTGAGGGTTGATGAGGAGGGCGAGATGAAGGGACTTGATTTAGATCATTTCTTTGATGAGCAGATTGGCGATTGGAGTTTGTTTGAAGGGTTGCAGAGGAGTAAGGAGGGTAGTGAGATTACGGCGCCGATGACCCCGCCTATGAATACTATAGTGGGCGTGGAGCCTGTGAGTGGTGATGAGAAGAAGGATTAGGTAATGCAAACTTCGAGGGCCTGGGGTTGAGTGCTGGTTGACTTTCGAACTTTACTATGTCAAGAGTTTTCCTCGAGTAATTAGACTGCTTGGTTTTTGGGGTGGGCGAATGGATTAGAAGCGTGGGCTAGATAATTCCAATTCAGAGTTGCAAAGTTCATTAGTACCGTTACTACCGTATTAATTGGGTTATAAGCCCATGATATCCCAGTTTATATCCTATTGTATTAGAACTATAAGTTACAACAAAGGTTAGAATAAGAGAGCTAATAGACGATAAATGTACCTCTCGTATTCTAGCTTTAATTCTTTACCATAGTCTAGCATAATAAGCTAAAAACCAGGGGGGATAGGGTGGGCTTATACACCAATTGATACGGTAGTGTCACTATACACGATTTTGTACTTGGAGCATAGTTCTCTCTGAAGCAGCGGCGACAATCAGCAATGGTTTTTTCGCTTTGATCGGCTTTTGGTCTCCCCTTTTCGAGTTCTCCCATTCTTACCGCGAACCCAATTTCAGAGAAGCGCTTGCGGGATGTTGCTTGACTCTGCAAACTCAGAACCTGGGGTTTCAACCGATCGCTTTCTTCTCGCAGCAATGTAAGTTCATCCTTCTGCAACGATCCGCCCTGTGTTTCTATTCCCTGACATGGTGACGCTAGCGTGGATGCTTTCGCGAATGATCGACTGGATATGTGATGTCAGCGAGGGTTATTGATCTGGCATGGAAAGGAGCAGACGTGCGTAAAAGAGTGATGCTCCGGGCGAGATTCTGCCGCAAGAATTTCTTACTTGAAAGGCTCGGGTGATGCGAGTCTGAATTCTAGGAAAGTGAACTCCGACTCAATTTTAAATGGTCTTCAGACTACCGCTATTCCACTTGACACATTCGTCAAAAGTGACTCCAGAGCTACCAAAGATATCTAGGGCACTTCCAATGGTGAGGTCGACCCGCCCACTACTCAATCGATTGACGTGATCCAGGTCTTGAAGATTTCGTCCACCACCAGCATAAGTAACTGGTATGCTGCACCACTGAGCCAACTTCTCCACAAGCTGCTCGTCGATTCCCTTTTGAAGTCCTTCGTTGTCTGCTGCGTGGATGAGAAACTCGGAGCAGTATGGCTCAAGCGACTTGATAGATGCTGCAGTATTGTCAGTTTGAACCGAAAATAGAAAGCGGGTTAAAAGTACCTTCATTCACCTCCATATCAGTGATAGTTTGCCATTTGTTCATAGCCACAAACCAGGTATCATCCTTCTTTCGGCAACTAAGGTCGATAACCAGCTTTTCCCTCTCACCACCAAGGGCAGCCAGCACTAAATCGAGATGATTCTGGGAGAATTTTCCAGACGGGAAGAGGAAAGATGTGATTATAACCTACTAATGGTATCAGCTAAGATACAAAGTTTATGGGCACGTTTATTCAAACTGCTACTGAACGCACCCTTTCAGCACCCCATTCAATCCATTGCTTCGCATTTTGATCTGTAATTCCACCACCAACCTGCAGGCCGCCCGGCCACTCAGCCAATGCCTCTCTCGCAGCTGTCTCATTGCCAGGACCTAGCATGATAACATGGGCACCCTCAAGTTTATTGTCCTTGTAGAGCTTTGCAAAGTGCTTCGCTGGAAGCTTGGAAACATAATTGGTCTTGAGGTCTCCAGATGTAGTTGTCAAAGTACCACCAACAATCTGTTTGACCTGCCCAGAATGCAGGTCTATACAAGGTCGAAATTTTGTCATGGTTGCGTGTTCAAAAATGTTGTTGGTGAGTGAGGTGGATGAGAGGGATGAGATCGGGACGAATTCAAGAAATGGTTTCGACCCCGCCAACGGCAAATCTTCGGCGCTGCGCACGCCCTTCCCCAAAATATTTGTCGTTCACCACCATCGACAGCTCACACAACTCTACAAAATGGCAACCCATCTAGGAAAAAGGAAACGACAGGCACCTGCGTCGCGAGTGGAGGAGGAAGGATCGGGCAGTGAGGACTCAAGTACCTCGGAATTAGATGCACAAGAGATATTTCGGCGGCATTTCGAAGCGCAATTCAAACCTCTGCCGGTCGTCCAGAAGCCATTGAAGAAGGTAGAAGATGTGGAAGATGACGATGCTGAGGAAGATTCCGATTGGGATGGTATCTCAGAAGAAGGAGAGGAGGCGGTCGAGGTAGTCGAGCATACAGATGCGCAGTCGCGGATGGCAGCAATGTCAAAAGAGGAACTCAAATCATTCATGGTAGGTTCGCAATTCGCAATTCGCACTGAAAAACTTTAGCTAACCCCATTACAGAGCTCTAAGATCCCGAAGAGCGCGCCAGCTATACCTCTTGTCCGCGATATATCAGGCGCAAAAATCGATGACGACGATGAGTCCGAGTCTGCGAATTTGAAAAAAGACCTCGCCCTCCAACGCCTCCTCTCCGAATCCCATCTCCTCGAATCAGGGAGCAGCACGATTACTTCGGGAAAGAATAGACATAAAGCTACGGATCTTCGATTGCAAGCTTTGGGATCGAAAGGGTCGATTTTCAAGCAAGAAAAGATGCCGATTGCACACAGAAAGGGCATTATAGCCAAGCGAGATGAGAAGGAGAGCACAAGGCGACGAGAAGCCAAAGAGAATGGAATTATTTTAGAAAAGGCCAAGTTGAAAACCAAGCCAGGGAATGAGGGGAGGAGAGACAGGGGCGTTGGCGCTCCTGGCGTGGGAAGATTCTCAGGCGGCACATTGAATCTGAGCAAAAAGGACATTTACGATATTGAAGGGCCCAAACGAAGTTCAGCTGGAGGGAGAGGTGGTAGAGGTGGTAGAGGCGGTGGGAGAGGTAGGGGGAAACGAGGACGAGGATCATAGTGATACCCAACATCCAAATCCAATAGCCTTTTTCGGCCAAATTCCTCAAGAATACTTCGCAAACATCAGGTCAATTCTCTATCCCGGGCTATTATGTGGTTGTTAGGTTTGCACATTTTACGATACAGGATTTGATACGCCGGTGTCAGGCAGCAGACAAACCCGGCTCGAGTTGAAGTAGCAGCTACTATTAAACCAAACGTCGGCCGACTTGAACTGAGCGGCGAGCAATTTCTCAGGCAAATCCATTATTGACTGTGCAAACTTAAAGGGTGAATGTTACCATTTGGTGGTGACAAATCTCCTCTCCAATATGTACGCAGATAGGTGCCAGACTTTTGAATTACGACGGTACTTTACCACGTCCAGGATTGGTCGAGATGGTACGGTCATATTTGTTCAATTGCAGAAGACGCCAGACGTCTATTATGCCCTTCAGAAACCCGGGCGTCCTTGGCTACTATGCCGAGGCACAAGCAGAAATGGCGACCTCTTCTACTCGATACGTACCGCGTACAAAAAGGTTTCACAACTCGATTGGCTTCACACAATACCAAGTGTAGAAGAGGACTCAACAAGTGTCTTTGGCCTACAATTAGGTAACAGCTAATAGGTTAAAGAAAGTACCGAAAGTATGTTTTCCTAACACCCAAATGGCTACATAGGTAGCGGAGGAACAATAAGAATACTTTTTACTCCAAAGAAAAACTGCCACCAAGACAGAAAACAACATGTATCCAGCATTTATACTCTCAGAGAGTGAACAGCAGTTGGCGCCGAAGCATACTCCTCTTCGGGTGCACAAGCGACCACCGAAACTTGGACCTGCTGCTTTTCTGCCACCACAGAGACGGTGACAGGGACGGTGGCGGGCTTCGGGACAAATGCCGGTATTGGCTTTCCTAACCATGGGATCTTGGTAAACCCTGGCTCGTAGGCACCGTACTTGGGGCGCCAGAAGATTGTAATGGGCTGAGATTTCAACTCTCGGGCCACTTGCGTCCATTCGTCGCTGGGGTTCTCTCTGGTGCTGGTAAACTCGAATTCGAGCTTCTTCACAGGGACAAATCCCAAACGTAAACCACGCTTTGTTGACATCAAAGTTGCTTCGGAGAAGACCTCGAGGCCCTGCGCGTCTGCCAGGGGAAGGATGAAGTCCACGCCCATCTCAGCAATACCACGAGCACGATATTCCGGGAGGATCCAGCCACCAACGATGTCTACATCACTTATCAGTCAAAGGATCTCCAACATCTCATCTACGACTTACAAAGGTGAGCCACTTGCATCCATTGTGGTCTATAACTCTGGAACTGAGTATACGTCGACTCAGCGAGCTCCCTCATTTCCGAACCGGCTTCGAAGAGTGACGCCTCGTACTTTGGCTGCGGTCCACGGAATGGATTCTCGGAAAACGTTTTCCATCGCACGCCTCCCACGATCCGGCCGGTCGTTGTGTCCGTCACCTTGAGACAATGGTGTTCTGGGTCCCCGCTCAACTCCTTGAGTATCTGCCGCTTAAACTGTTCCAAGGTCTGTTGCTCGGCCGGGGAGTTCTCGCCAAGGTGAGGAAACGTGACTTTGTATATGGCTTGAATGGGATATTGCCATGATTTCCAACAAGCGGTTACGAATTCGTCGATGTCGTCGGGAATGGATATGTAGTCCACTTTGAATTGTTCGGTCGACATCTTGGGCAGGAGTGGGCAGAGCACTTGAGTGGAGATTTTTGTGTGGGCAAAAGCTTCGTTCCGGTGACTGCGAGTTCTTCGAGGTCGACCCCCCTTTTTAAAGCACTGCCTTAATCGAGATGGAAAAGAAGAGAATGGGGCGACAATCCTGAGTGCTCAAGGGGGCCTTGGATAGCAACCAATCTCCCTCTTTACTCTCTTCATTTTGTTTCAACAAAATTGACAATGTCGTAATTACATTTTCAGTTGAGGGGATCTGCCCACTCTTTACATTCCTGCGTGTTATTCTCCTCTGCGCGAGAAACCGTGCAATTTATTGTTTTGAGGGTGACGATACCCCTTACACAAGCGAGCATGATGCCCAAGTTTACTCGGTGCCGAGCCTCGCTAGGAATAGGGGGGTTGGGGCCCAGGAAATGATCGCCAAGGGGGGAATGCAGGTACTTTCAGGATGGAATGAAAGAAGCGAAACATTCCTGCGACAGCTAATCATTTTGACAATCGATCTTTTGGATGAACCCTGATATTTCCTCTTTGAATTGCAAAGTAATTTGGTTGGGTGTCTTGGACCCTGCGTTTGGATGGGCGGTTGTGGGTGGATAGGCGAGATCTCGGAGGCGGACTCGGCTCCTTGGGCTGGCGATGGGATGCATATGAGGAATCGTCGATGGGAGGGGTATGGGGTAAAACCTCATACGCACTTTCCACCATGTCCCCAATCTCAATACGACTAGATTGCCATATCCCGCTCTTCACAACAAACCATCAGTCTACGGAATCCAGAATGTTCTCCTATTTTGTGGCAACTTTTGATGGATTGTGATGTGAACACGCAAAAAGAATAGGAATACATGAGCATACAGGAACACTTCAACATCACTGTAATAATCGAAAATCTTTTATCCTTCATCTCTTTCCCTCGCTTCAATCAATCCATCAAAGCACCGCCAATTCTTTCCTCTAGTCTCTTTGTTATCCCATTCGTTCCTTAAATACCGAGATCTCAAATATTCTAGGCGCTGTTCTTGTATATAGGCCTCCTTGTACATCACTCACCCCTTGGACATAAAAAAAGACGTAACGATTGGTTGTCAAAGCCAGGTACAATAGGTAAAAACCCTTCTATTGGCTAAATAACCAAGGCTAACTTAACACTTGATTGATAAACTCGGGACCGAATTCCGACCAGTGCCTCGCCAATCAACTTACCATTAACGAAGCATTCTTCACTTCGAAGCATCCGATATCGGATTTCTTTGCCGACTTCTCCGTGTCGTTGTCTCCCAAAAAGTTTTGCCTCCGTGGAGTTAGGCCTCGCCACAAAATTTTACATTTTTTCACCTCACCTCACCTCACCTCACAACCAAACTCTCGCATAGAGGAAAAACGCTTTCCATTTATAACGAGCGTACACATATAGTAATATATATTTCCCAAAACAAAAAAACACACAATCAGCCGTAATCCCGTTTTTTTTTTCCAAATTCCGCCCAGCCCAATTTTCCAGCGAATTATCTGTTAAAGATAATATCTCCCATTCTTTGCTCTCGTGGAGCTATAATATAACCAGTTTTGTTTTGGAAAGCCGCACCGAAAGAAAACGCTTGGGTATAGATATTTTTTGAAAAGGAGAAAGAAGAAAAGACTGTAGGGGTATAGAAATATGACAAAGATTTTGAAGGAAAATTCGAAGGGGTGGTCCAGATGAAAGATCGTTGGTCGTAGGAGGACAAAATGAAAGGGGAAAGTGGAGAGTTTTGTTTTGTGTTTCGTTCCGAGGATGGGTGCCGTATCATGGTTATTCTTCTTCGACGTCCTCCATCTCCTTGTCTTCATCTTCATCCTCCTCCTCGTCGTCGTCGTCGCCATTGCCATCGCCATCGTCATCATCCTCCTCCTCCTCCTCATCCACAACCCTCACCCCCCTAACCTCAACCCACCACCTCAACCCCTCCCGCCTCCCCTCCACCCCCCCAACCTCCTCAAACCCCACCTCAAACCTCTCCTTCAACAACCTCCCCATCTCCATCTCCATCTCCCTCTCCCTCTCCCCTCCCCCCTCCTCATCACCCCCACCTTCTCCAAGCACAACAACACACCTCTCTACCCCATTAAACCTTCTCCTCACCACCTCCCAAAACCTCCTCACCAGCCCCGCATCCACTCTTCCCCCGCGTCCAAAAACCAACCCCGAAATCATCAAATTCCTCACCTTCCCCAATTCTCCAGGTTCTACCAAGGATACCGTATCGTTGAAGTTGTTAAAAGCGTCAAGATTGTTCTGGGAGGGTGGGTTTTGGGAGATGGAGGAATTTTGGGTGGAACCGGGGAAGTAGAGGATGTCGAGGCTGGGATTGAACCAGACTTTGGGTGTTGTGTGGATGACGGGGAAACTTAGTCTGTAGGCGGAGTTGAGGGCGAGTTCGCGGGATTCGCGTGTGGTGTGGAGGGCAAGAGGGATGGGGGCTGGTGAGGTGATGCCTGTTTTATCGGTTGGTATATGGGGAGGGCGTGGAGGGGAGTTGTTTTCGTCTTCTTCGTCTTCCCCTTCATCTTCATCGTCCTCTTCATTATCCTCATCCTCTTCGCCATCTTCATCGTCTCCATCATCTTCTTCTTCATCATCCTCATCTTCTTCTTCATCATCCTCATCTTCTTCTTCATCATCCTCATCATCATTATCCTCATCATCCTCCTCATCGTCGTCATTTCCAGATATGTCAGGCGACAAACGGCTCTCGTTCGTCTCTCTACAGCATTGAGGCAGAAAGTACAGAGGAACGATCCTTGCTTCGGGAAGAGTGAGCGTCCACACAGCGCGACGTAACTCGAGCGGCAACTCAGCGAAGCGATGAAAAGCGGCAAGTGGTTGAGAAGGAGCCTCAGTTCGAATTGGAGATGCTGTGGTTTGAAGAGAGTTTCCTATTCCGGCGGGCAGTGTCCCTTGGTTCTCTTCTGCCAGTGATAGAGACTGTAAGATGGGAATGGTAGTTGCTTGGTTGGATGTCTGGGGGATTTGGAGCGAGTGATCTTCTGCCGGGACAGAGGATGTCGTAGCACCTGGTAGCTCAATCGAGGCCGATCCTTGGGAGTTGGAACGTGGTGAAGACATGTCGGAAGACAAGCAGCATGAACACCCCAAGCTCTCGCAGAACCGATGAAAGCCCATGAGTGAGTGATACCACATCCCATGATAACTGGCGATCTCCAACTTTCATATATACAGAGTTTCTCTCAGGACTCATCCCCAAATCCACCCACTTCCCTCCAGCTCACAATATCCCTTTACAGAGAAAGATTCATATCCACATCCACATATCCACGCAGAAAGTCATCGTTGCAACTCATGGTGAACCAATACTTCACCAACAATTGTACAGCAGGTGGACAAAAGATATGAGTCCAGACCTCCCCACGGACGCGCCGACGAAAACAGGTAGAAGAAATAAGGCTCGAGATTCATGAGCGCTCTTCAGCCTGTCAGGAATGTGTAGATGGACATCGTAGGAAAAGATCAATCTAGCCCGGGAGCCTTTTGCCGGGTGGGCTTACGGGGCGTGCCGTTAAACCATATACTTGGGAATGGCGCGTGGACTGTGGCAGCGGGAGGCTTGCTTCATTATGATGAGAAATCGCTTATGAAGCATTCGAGAGGTCTTCTCGGCAGCATTCTCAGATCCACATGAATTTGGTGGCGCTACCGACAAACTGTCTAGAAGAAGTAATGTCGGTTTTTCCAAGTCTGGTATATGCTATCTCCCATTAAATATCATTAATCCTTCTTAGATATGTTGTAATGATAATAAATCTCGGAATCAAAATAACCCACTAAATAGTGTTAGTATATCCCATTTGACACTTAAGAGATATTTACTATTCTTATTAAGCTTCACGAGAAGTTCACTCTATTCGCTTTCTTGCTCGTTGCGTTCGCGACCCCATCGCCAACCCTCGCCCGGTCCCCGAATGGCGCGTGGACTGTGGCAGCGGGAGGCTTGCTTGATCTTGATAAGAAATCATCCGCGGAGTATTTTTGAGCAGCATTATCCACGTAAAATTGGTGGCGCTACCAGACTGCCCACTAAACACCGTCTAGAAGTAATATCAGTTTTGCTGACTCTAACATATACAAGGATTTTCTGGGGTAGGCAGAAAGGGGAAACCTTGCGTCTACCACGTAGGAAGCCCTGGTGGCCTTCCCGAGAAACGAGGGAGGGCTTCCGGAGGTGTAGAAACGCATCGAGTACGAGTATCCCCAATTCCTCTCAAACATACCATAACAACAAAAAATCCCAAAACGACAAATAGAACACCATATAACACTTACCGTTGTTATCATGCATCACCCTGTTAACGTTCTCAGCTCGTGCCGTTAACCATATACTTGGGAATGGGCGTGTGGCTTGCTTAATCAGAATGAGAAACAAGCCATAACGAGAAAGAAGCCGTTGATTGGGCGTTATACGTCTTTTTGGATCAGATATCCACGTGAGATTGGTGGCGCGCGATCTAGAAGCGACGAACATTGGGCTTTTGAAACTCGAGGCTTCCTAGTTGAACAATGGTTATTGAAAGTTTACTTATGAGTAATTAACGTAAGAAGTGACAGTAACAAGCTTGGAAGGGGCTTTTTGAAAATAAATATGTAAATATTCATAGATTTCTTTCTTCCCAAAATCAGTTCTTGAGGACGTCCACTTAGCAGTCTTATTACACTTACACCGTTTGCTTACCCAGCTCACCGCCCAATCCCCTGGCGCTATCAGACAGACACCTCACAATCTTCAACTGGCACGTGCATTCGCGATCTAGAAGCGACGATTTGATCCAAATATCGGGGATTTAGAGGTCTAGGCGGACTCTTTATGTCCAGCCAGTTTACTAAAGATTGATCTTGGGCCAGCCTGAATTTGTGGTGGGAGTGACGCAAGTAGGAGAAGGCTTTATGTAGTGGTATTCTGATGGTAGGAACTTAGTTCTTCCTATTGGCGAATTGAAAAACCAGAAGCTGGAGTACATGACTCGCACTTTGCATCGAGAATGCAGTACTGCAAGAATACACACCTGACCAAGGCCAGTCATAGTCCAACGCGATATCCATATTGCTTGACAATTGCCTACTGGGTATACGTATCGCTGCTCGCAATTGAATGGCAAAGAAGCAAACTTCCCTAAAAAGGAAGGGAAAAGTCTAAGGTGCCTTATTGCACTCTGTTCGCTATGCCCGCGTTTGATTATATCATTGCTCGCAACAAAATGGCAAAGTGAGGAAATTTCCAAAAAAAAAAATTAAAAGGATTATACGCTCGAACACCCCTCGGCCAACCCCCTTCACAAGACCATCCCCTTTCCCGGTTTCAATCCCATTGTGCCAACCCATCGAGGAGAATTGAGGTCAAAACGGAAGAGGGTCAATTCTCCCAAAGGCCTAGTACAGCAGAGACAGGGGGTGGCCTCGTATCAAGTGATGAGGTGGTACAGTATTGACAGCTTCTGGGTAGAAGAGATGAGGAGGATCTGCTGCATGAGAGGGCAAGTCCATCATTTGAAGGAGTTTGCTAAGAGTGGCTTTGGATATACGAGCAAGGAGCTGAAGGAGCAGGAAAAAAGCAAATACAAGGGAGAAAGTCCAACAGTGATTTCCGACTTTGCTTTTGCTTTAGGGCTTCGGCTTTAGGACTTATGTTTCAAGAATCACATAAGCACTTGCTCAAATGCATCTTTTGTGGCTTTGTTGATGTTGTACGGGCAGGAGTTTTCCAGCTGTTAGCATTCCACGTGCAAGCCTCGTGATACGGTTTTACTGACCCGGTGGAGTGCGCATAGTGGCTCTGAGTGACGGTCCCTTATTGGTCGAGAAATGGTCAGCGTACGGTTCCGGGGTTTCGACGGTCCGAGGTCGTCCTATGTCCGAGATCGGTCGGTTGACGGTCCGATTCGCCAACAATTGAGCTTAATAACCGATATAAAATCAGTATTAGTTAATATATATAACTATTTAAGGCCCTTTAACTATTAATAAAATCGATGGTTCTAGCCCGAATTAACCGTACTTAAACTAATTTTAAACGGTTAAAATAAATATATATTATATAATAAAAAAAATAAAAATAAAATTTTTATTTTTAATTTTTAATTTATATTTTAATATTTAATTAAACTTAAATAAAAGATTTTTAATTTTATTTTTAAAAAGAGAATCTAATATTATTAATTATTAATTATCTAACCACTACGCTACGTCTATTAAGAACAAAGGTAAAATAATTATTTAAATTAATATACAGGCTCGAACGTCGGTGCCGACGTAGGCCCGTCTCCACGCCCGACCCCGCATCCACCGTAAACACTCCGATTCGTTAGTTCGAAGGCGACCATCAACTTTTCAAAACCATCGATTAACCATTTAATTAATCGAACAGTTCTACGGGCTCTACAATCATCCATTTATCACAGTAGAACTCTTTAACTATCCCTACACAGTCTACATACCATTATTCTTCCAGTTCGATCGATTTATCGTCAATTAAATCCATGACCGCCGGCGTACGGTTGACTCCACCCCGCATTCTCCTCTAAGGCAACAGCATATGACATATCACGTGCTCGCTTAACCCCCTAAGTGCAAACAATCCCTCGCCTGAACACGAGAAAGCTGCAGCCACGTCATGGATTCACCACAAACTAAGTCTGTGGTATGACTTGCAAAGCACTTTAGCGTATTCCGTCGTCTTGCCGCATGAGAAAGCAATCACGAAAATGGATCTCCTGAGCCTTGAATGTTGTGTTGAATGTTGTGTTGGCTTCCACGAATTTCTTCCAACTTCCAAGAGGGGAGCCGGTGGAAGGCCACTTCCTCTCGAGGGATGGTCCCTTGACGTAACTTGGCCTGTTGACCACTTCTGCCCTTTCACGGCATCTGGAATCCCAGCAAGTTGTGAACAGCACATCCAGCAATCAAAGCAGCTGATTGGAGAGGGCGTCACAAACATTTGGGTGACGGGTTGTCTCCTGTCAACGCTGGTTCGTTGAATTAGTTCGCGTAAGCCTGAGTTTTCAAGAAGTGGCGCTGTTTGAAACGACGGTCGAGAAGGAGGGGCTGGAGGGGAAGTGCGAAGTGCCCGTGGAAGTGCCCGGGCGGCGGACGGGCCCAGAGTAGGGATGGACCATATTCATTACGTTTACCTTTACATAAAGCTCTAACTTTACAACATTACGCAAAGCTCTTAACTTTACATAAAGTGCATAAATGTAGTATAAATATATGGATAAATTATGCATAAATATTATTATATAATTAAATAAATAATAAAATAATAAAATTAATCTCAGAAATGATTAATTATTCTGTATAATCTCGTGCATAAATGGTTATACAGGAACACTTAATTTTATATATATTCGGAGCTTATTATATACAGATTTCGGACCCTCGGGGGGGGCCTCCGGGGGTGATCTGACCAATAAATGGCCCCTGTTCCTACTTTGCAACTTTATGGCCTTCATAAAGCTCAAAACGCTTTACATTACGCGTAATTTGCAAAGCTCTAACTTTACGCGTAAAGTTCCATCCCTAGCCCAGAGTCACAGGATGCTGAGGACGCTGATGGCCTTTCTCGGGCCAGCCTAGAGTTCCAAGCTTGCAAGCTTGCGAGCCAAGAAATTATGATTTGCACGGCCAAAGTCCGGATGGTCCGGGGAAAGCTGCCTTTGCAGCCCTCGAAGATTTTTGGCAGATCCTGTCAGGCTGTCAGGTTCTGTTCCTGGGCAGGCTGGGAGATGCCTGGGCCAACGTGCCTGCCAAGCCACGAGTCGTTGTTTTTTGACGTCTTGTTTTTTCCGATGCTGGTGCCATCAGCGAGCGTGCTCGGCGGGGCAACTTTAGATGAACTGTGAAAGCTCGGCCTCTCAGCGCCTGCGCTGCGACTCTTTTTTTTTTCGCGGGGACGATTTGTGATGGGACCAACTCTGTGGGCGTGATCTGCGAAGCGAGCAAGTAATGACGCTCAGCTTATCGTGGGAAAGGCACAACTGGGCACAGCAGCTGCTGTAGGCCAGCCGGTACTCGTAGTACGCACCGCAGCAGCGCTCGCGGGTGCAGAGACTCGGACAGTAGGGGTACGAACATAGAAGGAAAGAGAAGGATTTGGGGAGGACAACAGGAGCGAAAAAAGCGCCAAAAAGGTCCCTTCAATTCCCCCCTCCAATCCCGCTTTGGCTCCCATGGGCAAAAGGTACGAACGAATTGAATTGCGAATTAGCAAGCATCAGCCGAGCGCGGGCGCTGTTGTCAATCCAGGAACCCGCCCGCCCGCACATGGTTCCTGGAAAAAAGGGGAACGAACTCTGATTGACAGGGGCTTGCCCCACAAAAAGTAAGCCACTCGGAGATCTACAGCCACTCATAGCCACTCATAGCCACTCAGCTCCCTGCACTGATCCCTGCACTGACTGGGATACTTCGCTCTAGCCCGAACGGGCCTCCGGTCAAAGTCAACTCAAAATAGCCATCTTCTCTTCTTTCTCCTCATTCCCTCTTTTCTTTGATCCTCACCCATCAACACCACATTCTTTCTTCGCTCAGCCCCGGTCTGCCATTCATTCATTCATTCCAGCCTACGACTTTGAGATATCGCATCTCGACCACCGTCCTTTCTGAAAAGACAGTCCAAATCATCACATTCCACGAAAACAAACAGACTTGCGAATCCAACTTCAACTTCAATCGCCAGACGATTCAATTTTTGCCAGCTTTTCCCGATACTCAAAATACTCCGTACCCGCGCAGAACATCCTTCGTACTCGATCCATCGATTCGCTATAAAACTAGTTTCAGTATCGCCAAATCGAAACCAACAACCAACATCATGAAGTCCTCAGTTTTCGGCGCCGCAGCCCTCTTGGCTTCCGTTGCTGTTGCTCAACCACACGGACATCAACACATGAAGCTCCATGAAAAGAAGGACTATACCAGCGCCCCTCCAGTAGTCATTGTTACTGAGATGGTCTCGACAACAACTACCATCGGCGTTACTACCACCATTTGGGTCACCCCAGGCCAGTCAATTCCAACCGAAGCCGCAACCAGTGCTGAGACAACCTCTACCTCTGCCACATCATCTGCCACATCATCTTCCACAACATCTCAACTCGCTGCCCAATTCTTCGAGACAAAAGCCTCCTCTTCCTCCTCATCTACCCCTTCGACAACCCTCGCGACCTCGACCTCGGTTGCGCCTGTTCCAACCACTTCATCCACATCGACAACTCCAGTTTATGTTGCGCCAACCTCCACCACCCCAACCTCAACATATGTTGCTCCTACCACTTCATCCACTTATGTTGCGCCCGTGCCTACTACCACCTCAGTCGCTCCTGTAATCGTTCCAACTTCGGCAGCTCCTGCAGCAACTACATCAGCTTCGTCCGGCGGTTCAGGTGGTTCTCAATACGATAGTGGTAAATGTACTTCTGGCTCCCCATGTACTGGCAGTGGTAGTTACTATGAAGCTGCCGGCGGAACTACATCATGCGGTACCAGTGGTTTGGACGACTACGCTGATCTCTTCGTTGCTCTTGACTCCGGTATCATGGGCTCTCTCTCCAACTCCAACCCTCTCTGCGGACAGATGATTCACGTTACCTACCCACCAACTGGTTCAACCGTCACCGTCAAGATCGTCGATAAGTGCGCAGGCTGTGGCTCCAATGGGCTTGATCTTTCCCACGCCGCCTTCAACACCTTGACCACCGATTATGAGACCATCGGAAGAGCCAACTTGCAATGGTACTTCGCGTAGGTCCCCAAATGATGTCCCGCTTGGAGTGGATCTTTGAGCAAGAAAACCCCATGGTCGCAAGTCGGCCTTAACGAGTTTCATTTGGCTACTTCGGATACAGCATTGCATTTGCAAAAAGGGGCGGCAGTGAAGCATCATGGCGCAAAAGAGGATGAAGAATCCTCTTTGGCGACCTTAACGATCTCGGGTGCCTGGAGCACAAAAATTTAGAAAAAGGGACTGAACGTTTTTGGCATTTGCATCCATATTTGCATTGCGGGATTTTTGTTTGGAATAATTCTTGTAAATATTTAAACCTTAATGTTTGCAGGTGATTGCAATCAGAAATGGTAAAAAGACTTTTTGATGCCAACTATACTTTCACGATCTACCTTTTACATTGCAGTGATCTTCTTTGCGGCGCGTACCTATATACTGGTATAACTTTAACCTTCCCACCAACTTTAATGATCAATAACGGTGCGCTTAGAAGTTGCCAACTTTGTATTCTCGAAATAAAGTGAACCCTGGTCAAGGCAATCCAACATCAGCCCCCCTATTTTCTTTGACGTCGTTAGCGCTTGTATGTATGTATCTCGGGCGCTTATCAGTTTATCCTATCCTCCTGCATCTGTATGTTACGCTACATACCTGTACATACATTTGCGACAAAACGATTGTGACGAAACACGACGTTTTTTTCTGGTCACAAAGTTGTAGACTCCGCACGACATATTTTGTCATTTCATTTTGGGTGAGGGTGAGGTTGTATGAGACGCGCGCTTGTGTTGTACATGTGGGATGGGGGATGACGAATTGGGGAGGTAGGAGGGGTAGGAGGGGAGGGGATGGGGTTTGGGATAGGGGGTTGTAAAGGAGAGAGAGGTGATTTGGTTTTTTGAGGGGGGATTTAATAGTGGTGGTGGTGGTGTTTAGGGGTTGTGGTGAGGTAGTTAGTTGAGGAAATGAGATGGTTTGTTAGTTTTGCACTTGTATAACCCCTCTCTTCTGTCTTCCCCCCTTCGCATTTATCCCTATCTTTCACTTTCAATATGCAAGTTTTCAAGCCTTCTCTCGACCTCACGAATTCAGATTACCTTGCTTCAGATATATATAAAACCAAATGTTGAAGATTCGGACGGCTTAGGGGGAGATTTCTGAATGAGCAAGCATCGAGATGAGAATTTGCGGAGGGATTTGGTAGGCTTGCTGGTGGGTAGGGGGCTTGCTGGCGCTGTTGAGTTATGTGTATGATTTTCTGCTCCAAAGAGACTGGGGAAGTAGGCTGTTGCTGAAAGAGGAGGGGGCTGTTTGTTTCGTTGAGAGAGGGGGGGAAATCACCTAGGATACGGACCTTAGTTTTTTGGGGAGAAGGGGGTCGTCCCGCTGCCTAGCTTGTCACTAAGATTCGGACTAGGATGGTCTAACAAATGTACTGTACCTATTCGCAAGCTCGGCCACGGGCCGTAGTGTCCTCGAGAAGTGCCGAACTAAAGAGCTATAAAAAGCAACACGGGAAGAAGAGAAGCGCTTTGCACGGCCCGTAGCCGTAGCGTTAAATGTATAACCATCGCTGCCACACTAAACAGCTAACACAGGAACGCTTTGATACTGCACGTTTGTGATTGTACAATTGTTGTATTATTATTATACATTTCCGTCCATGTTTCGTATTTCTTATTCTTCCACCGGAGCCAGAACCTTCTTCTGCTCCAGCAGCTCAGCTAGCTGTCCATCCTTGTGCATCTGGATGAGAATATCGGCGCCCCCGATAAATTCTTTCTCGATGAATAGCTGCGGTATCGTGGGCCAGTTTTCGGGGTATTCTTTAATACCTATGCGATGTTGCAATTAGCCATTAGTCTCTTTTATCTTTGAAAGTACTAGACTGAGGGTTTGAGGACAAGGATTTAAGGGTAAGAAGGGGAAGGTACCTTGTCTAACTTCCTCGTTTGCCATTACGTTGAATGACTTGAACTTTGAAGGGTCCACGCCTTGTAATCCTAGGATTTGAATTGAGGCTTTGGAGAACCCGCAGGCGGGCGCTTCGGGTGTGCCTTTCATGAAAAGGACAACGGGGGCTGAGGAGAGGACATTGTCGATTTGGGCTTTGGTTTCAGTGGAGATGTATCGTGCGGCGAGGGGTGTGAAGCGCGGGATCGTGCAGGTGAGCTTGGAGGCGAATGTTGGGCGGGCTACCTTTCGGAAAGCCTAGGAGTTTCTTGCGTCAGTGGTTTGCAGATTTGGGAGAAGGGAGATTGGGGATGTACCGATGAGAAGAGCGGTTTTGAAATCATTCTTGTGTGTTGTGTTAGGTTGAAAAGGTTGTTGATAGAGGGATGATGATGATGCTTGGAAATTCTAAGAGGTTGAGGCTGACCAATCGGAGATTAGTAATTGGCAAGGCTGAGAAGCTTCGAAATAACCTCGGACGACAGCGACGACCTCTTTCGTCCAAAGTTATAAAACCTCGGGCTATCCCTTGAATCAACATGAATTTGCGACACCCACCCTGAACACACCCTTCCTAATTTCTATTTATCAATTCAAACGTGCAAAATATCACACATGGCATGTACCTACCCCTCCACACCCTTCACCGCATCCCACCACGCCAACGATGGAAAAGTCCATCTCCTCCTCGCAGCCTCGGGCTCAGTAGCAACCATAAAAATACCCCTAATCCTCACCGCTCTCTCAAAATACTCCAACCTCTCCATCCTCCTCATCCTCACCAAATCCGCGTCTCAATTCCTCGCCGGCCAAAGCGCCGAACAACCAACTCTAGCCTCCCTATCCACCACCCCGAATCTCGATGGGATTTTCCACGACGAGGATGAGTGGAAACATCCATGGACTCGAGGAGCGAGTATTCTTCATATAGAGCTGAGGAGATGGGCGGATGTGCTTGTTATTGCTCCGTTGAGTGCGAATACCCTGGCGAAGATTACGGGGGGGTTTGCGGATAATTTGCTCACGAGTGTCGTGAGGGCTTGGGATACTACTGGTTTTCTTAATGATACGACTGGCTCTGATAATGGGGGGAGGTTGCAAAAGAGGAGGATTATTGTTGCGCCGGCGATGAATACCGCTATGTGGAGACATCCTATCACGAAGAGGCAGATTGCTGTGCTCGAGGAGGAATGGGGTAGTGGGGAGGGGAAAGATGGGTGGTTTGAGGTGTTGAGACCTCAGGAGAAGGAGTTGGCTTGTGGAGATGTGGGGGATGGGGCGATGAGGGAATGGAAAGAGGTCGTGGGGGTTATTGAGGAGAGATTGGGATTGGTGTGACAGAGAAACATCTCCGAGGATCACTTTCTGAGGACCTCGAATCCTCTCTCTCTCAATATGCCACGAGTTTCAAAATCCAAACTGAGCACAAGACTTTGCTCAAAAAAGGTTCGAGTCTTGATCTTGGAAATGTCGGCGTTTTCGGAGATTGTCGACGGAGCAGGCGTGCAACATACGCCTTTGCTTCTTCCAAGGCTGGCCGATGACGAGCAGACGTCGGCAGGTATGATTGAGAAGAAGCAATCATGCCTCAGAAGACTGTTGTCGTGTTGTTGTTACATGTCCGGATGGATCGTGATGCCGTAAGGTGCTGGAGGCCATGGAAGTGGCAGCTTGTTCTCTGGTCTTCCAAATATACCCTTCTTTGGTATGCGTCCTACCGACTTGCCGCCATCTCTTCCTTGGCTACTTTTTGCTCGTGTTCAATCGAGGCTTTGTTTGGCACTTCAAGACAGCCAAAGTATGCTTGTAACATTTGCCATTGAAGGCGACTCTGTCGAATTGCACATGTCAATTTCTTGGCAACTCAAATTCAGTCAGTCATTCAATTGTACATACAATGTTGTCTATTGCTAGCTATGCCTATGGAATCTAACATACCATGTTAAGCTTCAGCCGGCGTTTGGCAGCCCAAATCGAAGGTGTGATTCTCTACATGCCAGCATTCCAAAAGTTTTGTTGCACCTGGTGGCACTTCTCGCTTTGCAATTTTTCGAGGTGTCTTATCTGTTGATTATTTGGAAAAGTTCCGATTTGTTGGGATCGGGCTAGTGTCGGATTTCCCCTTTTCATCCACAAGGAAGATTGATATTGAAGTCTATCATTTGGTAATCTTCATACATGGTGTTAGAAGAAAGAATGTTTAAGACTGCTATCACATTTCTGAATTCCGCTTGGGAGAATCAGGATAAGTGTTGGTGTTCAGTTTGACGAGGGACAATGTAGATTGTGTTGCAAATCGCAGTTTCCCTGATCTCATTGCGTTTTCTTGAGGTGCGGTATCTCTCTTTATCAAGAGGTGGTTACGCAGGCTTCATAACAAGGGTTGAGCGACGACTCACCTAGCACTTTGCAACATTAGCTTGAAAGCACGTATCTTGACATATTTACAGCTTTGAATCTGTTGCTTGTATTTGGTGGAGTAAATAACTCTTTCAGAGCTTGTTTCCCGTTTTGAAGTCACGAAGCCTTGCCTTACCTTGCATGGTTGTCTCTCCCGCTTCCGACGGCTCCAGGTTTTTTGTCCACTCAGAAGCAGTGTTGGATTTTTGTTGCACATCGCACACTTTGCTAGCGTTGCGATTTTTCGAGGTGCGCCCTCTCAAGCCTCGCTTGTTGACCAGGCTCAACAAGGCTCAGAGTAACTTTCCTAAACGGATATAGCACGGCTCCACTTCGAGCAAACCTCTTCAATGTAACGGATGATGCTGGTTCTATTCCAGATGAGTATCTATGTCTACTCAAACATCTCGAGACAAATCATCAAAATAGGGTCCGTTTCTAGACCTCCCCCAAATCCAAATCACTAGGCTGATGTAGCAAGCACCTTGTCGCTCTACTCCGCGAACCAATAAAAAGCAATAGCCGAGTTTTGTTGCACATCGCACCCTTTGCTAGCGTTGCGATTTTTCGAAGTGCAGGCGTCGGAATCGGCGGTCGGTGGTTTTGCACGTACGGGGTTGAAGACTACGGAGTTGCTTAGGTACGAAGGGACTTACTCCGTTAAAGTATACTTGACACTTGCGGGCTTTCTACTTTTGAGTATTTGGTTGGAGAATAGAGGGAGAGATGGTCTTTTGGTAAGTGTAGTTGGAGCAATTTCTTCATTGGTAGGGTTGAGGCTAGGGTTTTGGCGTTGGAAGGATGTGTACATGATATCTTAGTATGTCGGACAATCTCTTGGACCGAAGCTTAGTACATACTGCACTTTGTTATTTCGAGTGGCGATTGTTTATGTTGTGCAATCTTTCGTTGACGGGCTGGTTATCTTCACTGCACTCTTGAGGACTTGAACCCCCTGAGATGTAACCATCGATACTGTTTTGACACTGTAATGGGGTTGATTATGCTGACGTCCTAATTGAATTTCTTACTTTCAGTAGCTGTATACAGCCAGCAATGGATCATTACCGTACTACAGTATAGAGTTCTTTTCACATCCTGGCTTCGGAATTACAAGTCTAATCCCGAGAAACTTATTAGTCTACGTACAGCCAGCTTGTATTGGCAGTTCGAAATATCCTTTTTTACAATATGCGATCTATGAGACTACGACACTTCATTGTCATGCAACGACATAGAGGTTGATCCCGATCATATGAGTTCAGGACGATGCTAGGATGGTAAAGTGAATGTCTGCCGCACTTTGTAAGGATGGAACAGAGAATTATACTTGCGAAGCCTTTCTCTAGCAGTGTAATAAATGATTTGATTTGATTTGATTACTGGGCAAAATCATAATCAAATCAAGCAATTGAACCTGAAATCAAAATCAAATTTAATCAAATCAATTATAATTGATTACTTTGATTACTTTGATTTGTAGTGGGGCGGCCAATAGAAGGCCTAGGATTAAGCTTAGGAATTTCCCTCGTTCTGAATGTGAATATAGAACTCGTAATCTATAAGGTCCAGTTAAAATTCACTTCCCGACGAAGTTCCCGTTTTCTCGAAAAGGGAAATAGGCTTTCCCCTTTTCTTAGCCTTTACTAAAAATATCTTATTATTTCTAGTTTTATATATATTTTGAGCTCATATGATATAATAATCAAGGTAATCAATTATAAGTGATTTATGAATATTAAAATCAAAATCAAATCA
Organism: Hymenotorrendiella dingleyae; assembly: GCA_003988905.1. Lineage (NCBI taxonomy): Eukaryota > Fungi > Ascomycota > Leotiomycetes > Helotiales > Helotiaceae > Hymenotorrendiella > Hymenotorrendiella dingleyae. The sequence goes on from QYAP01000228.1 coordinate 54,483, forward strand.
AAGGACCTTGAAATCATAATCAAATCAAATCAAATCAATTATAATTGATTACTTTGATTACTTTGATTTTTTTGTCATTACACTGTTCTCTAGTTATCCTTTAGTGAGAGATTGGGGGTATCTAGGCATGCGCTCTTAAGCTACAAGAGCGAACATGGTAGAAACAAGCCGAATTACAAAAAATGCTGGATCTGTTCACAGCCCATGCCTCTATTCCAGTGAAAAGCAACGGGAATTGAATGCTTTTGTTACGACCGGTATTGGAGATTGAATTACGAAAGGTAGCGTTGCGGTCGTCAAATTGGCTGATACATAGAGCTGTAGGGACCGAGCCGCTCATTATGGGTTGGCTGTTGAGGATGCTGCTTTATAGGTCATAGGTCATAGAGAGGGGGAAGAACCAAGAGATGTATCGAAAGCGGTATGGCATTTAATCAAGTGTGGTTTGGACTGCGCGATATTGCAAGCCTTTCGTTGACATTATTTCATGGTATGGCACCGTCAAGAGCTGGAAATAAGGTGGCAATCGATTTACTAAAGTTTGGCTACCGGACTTCTTCGAGAAGTACTGTATAGCTAGGCAACCAAAGAAGAGATATTTACCGCCTTTATTGATGGCAAATAGTCAGATCTTGTAGCAAAGCTCAAGGAAGCGTATAAATGGGATGTGAAGGAGCACAGGATGAACGAACTGAGCCTAATACATACCCTCCCTCGCTTACCAAGCTCCCCGATTCCCCCCAAAGCCACAATTCTATTCCAAATCCCAACTGCGAACAGCAACAAATCTCCCCTCTCCCCCTTTCCGATCACACCCCGCCGCGCCACCTCTTACCTGCGATTCTTATTCTCATTCACTTACCCGGTGATCAAGATCAAAAAATAAATTTCGCCAAGGTTTATTCTCGCGAGGTTACCCGGCGATTTATGTTTTCACAACTAGGTTACCCGGAGAAGATTTTTTTTTCTGGGGGGAGATCCTTATTCGGAGTCACCTACCCGGAGAAGGCCAATAAATTAATTTTCCCCAAGTCCTTATTCTTAGGGGGTTACCCGGGGATGACCCCCTTCACCGGTGAGAGGACGAATTTCGGCGCGTATATTAAGTGCTGACTACTATTAGCCTACGCACCGATACCGGGACGCGATTAGAGGGTTGCATTTGGAATTTGTGAGGTGAAGGTGTGGGTTTGGGGAGGAACGGGTGTGGGTGAGTTGGTGTGACGAGGGGGTTAGTCTTGGAAGAATGATAGTAAGCCTATTGATGCCTAGTTTTAGGAATCGCTAGCTTTTAATTGTGGTAATGGACATTATCAATAGGACCAATAACAACCTCCTATCCAATTAATTAGTTCACGAGACCCCCCATTCCCCCTTTCCTCCCCCCCTCTAGTGTTCGAAAATTATCCGTAATTCTCTTGAATTATGCATAACCTTAGAATTAGGCTATTATTCACTTCCAGAATTATGCCTAAATTAGTAAGTCATGTGAGCCATAAATTTTATACGCGTATGTAGATTGGATTATTGGCATTGAAGTAGAACGGGTAGAGCTAGAGAATTTGATGTTATAGATGGAATCGGAGGAATGTGAGGATGAGGATGATGAGGAATTGGATGGAGATGAGGCCGAAATCCAGAAGAATTAAGGCTTTGTAGGTATACTACAAAATATATTAATTCTAACCTTATGGCTAAAACCCAAGATTATGACTAAATTACGGGGCCTCGCAAAATTACTAATTTAGTAAGGTTATTTTGACGAACACTACCCCCCTCAAATCTCTCAAACAGCCCAACGAACAGCCCCCCCCCCTATCTCCTACCCTACCCGGCCACCCATCTCTCATCCCAAACCCAGCTCCCCATAACACTCCTCCTACAATACATCCCCTATTTTCTTTCCACATAAGTATAGCACCCAGGCAAAAACAAACGCCCTAACGTGCTAATGGAGAAACAAAGACTTGCAAATATTTACTACGCGAAAGCCGGATTGGCTGGCCGCCCTTTATCTCGACAAAGGAGAAGAAGGACAAGCACAAATGAGATGTATGGTAGAAGCAAAGAGAAGATTAAAGAGGCAGGGGAGGCAGAGCTGCGGAAGAAGCAAGTTATAGGCCTTGAAGTTAGCTTTCCTTGAAGCTAGTATAAAAAATGACTTGTGTTTTAAGCATACTATTCGCAGAAATTAGATTATCAACTTGACCTCTCATGAATATAAAGGCATGATTGCAACTCGCTGCAAGCTTGTTTGGTATCAAAATTATTAGGTTATCTGTCATGCTACGCTACCAATATGATAAGCCCAAATAATAAGCCCGTGATACAGTAGCGCCATTGTAGAAACCACCTCCTCTTACTTTGGTCAGCACAATTGAAAATATGCTCTACAGATGCATCCTGTATTATTCCAACAATCAAGAGCATGTTCCATAAATCATGCTCTATGATCCATGCTTTTGACCTGTCCATCCATACGGATATCACCTCAACGCAATGGCAGGAAAATATCTAGGACCCGCGAACCCCTTTGCTACCACAGATTGAATATCGATATTCTCTGTTGGGCTAGGATGTGGACTCCACAACTTCAGCAAGATGAAGCGGCCGCTCACAGGTGGGTCGAATTTGATTGTACATTTGCTTTTGTCTCTTTCGATGAAGAATTTGTGATGTGGGACCATAAGCTCACCCCCAGGTACAGCTTCTGGCGTCGTTGCTTGACTTGATTCTGCAGTTTCTGCAAAGGTAATGTTGCTAGCCGTTTCTCGACGTTCCAAGCGGGGGGGATCACGAGTAAGACCAACATAATCATCATGCCAGGGGCTGCTAGTGCTGGCCTGGGGTTCATCATCGCTGTCTGGATCTTGGTATCTAGAGGCGGCAAAGCGATTCATATGAGGGAATCGGCGCCTGGGACGGCCACCTTCGGTATCGTCATTCTCAGAATCGCTAAATTCAGTAGTATTTGAAAAGCCTGGTGCGGTACTGGTAAAATCGGAAGGCATCTGCGCAGTGCGGAATTCACATTCATCATCCTGGACCCCAAGAACATACAAACGACGAGCTCGGGCTTGCGCTGTGCTCATCGAGGTTTCACCACTGCCGTTGTGATGAATGGAGAATGGTGGAAGGTCGTCAGGAGATCTCTCGGATGCCGAACGTCGGTTTTTTGGTGGTGTATACTGAATCTGGTATTGTGCGGTTCTGGTTAAGAGGTCATCAGAAGTCATTGAGACAAAGACCAGTCCCTCTTGAATGCTGGACAAAAGTTAACAAATACTCTATGTGTGGTGATGGAGATGGTACATACGGAGCCGTGTAATCTTTGTGCGGAGCCTTAATTACTAACTCGGTCAGGCAAAAAGCCGTATTCCCCTGATGTCGAAGAACAAGATTGCAACGATTACTCTTAGTACAGTAGACTGATGTATCATCTCGAAGTACATTCTCAGGTTCGTATTCTTCTCGAGATTCGCCCACCCCAAATGCCTCGAATATCCCACCGTCACAACTAACAATTTCCATTGTCAACTTTCCTGATTCCACTTGTCCATATCTCCCATAAGGAGAGAATCCCGAAAAGCTATTGTTGGTATGGTCGGTGTCTAGCTTACGCCGCTTGACCCGACGAAGAGGTTCATGCTCGACGATAAGCTCAGGATCAGGATAAGGTAGGCTCGGAAGGGGGTCGTCCAGGCGGGCTCGTACATTGGAGTTGACAGCATCTAATTGCCTCCCAGCATCTTGCATCATGGAATCAGTTACATGCCTTCCAGAATCCCTCGATTCCCCCATACTGAAATTGCTTCGAGGAGCGCCATGAATCCTCTCACCTAAAGCTCTTTGACGTTCCAGATATCGATCGCTTGGAAGCATCCTTGGTCGATTTGTACGACGAGCGGTGAGGCCAGCAAGTCTTGAAGCAATTGTGTCTCTGGTAGTTGGTTCTGAAGGTTGAGGCTGTGGCTGTGGGGGTGGAGCAAATAAAGGGGATGCTTGTAGTGCATCTCTATGAAGCCTCCTCCTTGTTTCTGGATCTGGCTCCGAGGCCATTTCATGCAAGCTTGGAAGGGATTGATTCAATCTAGTTGCTGCTCCTCGAAGGCGGTGGTATCGTTCAACAAATCGGTGGTACAGCTCCCCAGACGGGCTGATTTCGTTCGCGGATCGAGTATTGTCCAGAATATCACGGATTATCTGGTCAGCTGTGTCGTGGTCTGCAGAGTCCGATGCTCCTGGTGGGTTGGCGTCCGACTATCCAACGATTAGTATCAGATCCCATTCTTGCCGCTGGAGCATAACCCCGCGGGCTCTCATTCACGCTGGAGGTGTGCGCTCGCCATCCCGACTCGGCCAATGGGTCCCGCGGCTTCTTGCAGGAGAAAACTTACCATTTAACATCGACAAAATGGAGGCCAGATTACAAGAGCGAAGGGTGGTGGGTGATGGGGTTACGGCGCCGGCTAATGCGATTGCCACCAAAGAGTGATTGAGAGAATGCGAAAGGCAGTAGTGCGAGCGCGGTGGAGTGCGGGCAATGTCGTGAGGATGTGGTAGTGGCAGAAGTGGCCGTTGGATAGCAGAGGCGGTAGCAGTGTGGTGCCGGTGATGATATACAAGGTTCGGCCGCAGTGAGAGGTTGCGTGATGGTGTTGTTGGCTGTTGGTCCGTCCTTTCTCGTCCTTTCTCCAAAGGAAGCACCCGTCGTGGTGGTGGCCTCGTCGATTTGTGTGGGGAAGGATCGGCGTTCCGCACTTTGTACGAAAGAAAAAGTGGGCTCAAGAACCTGGAGGGGTGTGCCTAAGCTCCAAGTAAATAAATCTAGCATGGCAACAGCAGTACCGTTCGCAACATCAACAGCAACAGCGTCTACCTCGTCTATTCGGCGCGACCTGTTGGCCCTCCTTCCGAAAGAGGCGTCAAGCAGATATCCACGACCAGCTGCCCGCAATCGGAGTGAGCTGTGAGATCCTTAAAGGCTCGAAACCCTCGAGAGAGCGCGCTCGCCATCTACAAACGGACGACTTTATAAACCACCACTCCCATTACCGTCATTTACTTCGCAGATAACTCGCAATGGCAAATGTGAACAACATCGAAGCGGGACTCCCTGTCCGCGAGCAAAACAACGGCATGGCTTCTTCAGATAATGTCGCCGCCGCTCAAGTAACTGTTCCACAAGGAATCAGTGCAGGTAATCTCACCCACCTGATTTTCAGCCTTGCCAAAGCATCCATTGAAGAATGCACGCTTACTCAATCTCCCATTGAACTTCACCTTCAAGTTGCTCGGTGATAGACGGCTAGCTAATGCGACTAAACAGATGAAATCGCGCTCTATGATCGTCAGATCCGCCTTTGGGGAGTTCAAGCCCAAGAAAAGATTCGATCAGCTTCCATTCTCCTCATCTCCCTATCCGCTCTTTCAAACGAAATTGCCAAAAACCTTGTCCTGGCCGGTATCTCGACCCTGACCGTCATTGACCATGCTATAATCACGGAGTCAGACCTGGGCGCACAATTTTTCCTTACTCCAGGAGATGTTGGAAAGAACAGAGCAGAAGCTGCTGCGCGGCAGATTCGAAAGCTCAACCCAAGAGTTAATGTCGTAGTTGATACGGGAAACATAAAAGACAAAGGAAGCGACTTTTTTGGGGCCTTTGATATTATCATTGCGACAGATTTGTCGCCAATGAGCTTGAATCTGATCAATACGGCAACGAGGCTTTTGGGGAAACGATTCTATGCTGCTGGTGTCCACGGCATGTATGGTTTCATATTCTCCGACTTGATTGTGCACGACTACTTGGTTGAGAGGGAGAAGGGTAATAAGACTACGCCTCTGGGCCCGGAGACAAGATCACGAAGCGTGATCGATGTGAAGGAGAAAAAGGAGGGAGGAAAGCATATCGAGTTAGTTACCAAGAGGGAACAGTACGCGACCTGGATGCTGTGCAGCGATGGATCAACACTCCCTGATGAAATTATCAAAAGCAACCGTCGACTGAAGGCGGTCACACCGATTCTATCCTGCTTTAGGGCCCTATGGGCATTCGTCGAAGCAAAGGGGGGTCGATTTCCAAGCACAAGCGAGGATATCAAGGAGTTCACGATTTTAGCCACTCAAAAGCACAAACTTCTCGGTCTTCCAGAGGCAACTTTACGTTCTGAGATTTTGAGAAAATTCCTTGGAAACCTTGGCAGCGAGATGTCACCCGTCGCTGCAGTCCTCGGTGGTCAATTAGCTCAAGATGTCATTAATGTTCTTGGTGCCCGCCAACAACCCATCCAAAACATGGTTATCTTCGATGGAGATATCATGGATGCACCCATGTATCCTCTTCATCCTGAAGGCCCATTAGGCTCGAGCTTGCTATTGATGGGGAATATGCCGGTTGACAATGGCGCGTGGACTGGGGGATCAATTGGTGCAACTGGCGGTTTGTCCGTGCAGCCCCATGTCGTCCCGACATAGAGGGTATCGATGGCGAATACCTAGCTGGTACTTCAGGTACGATGATAGGTTTCATTTTGACAGCCTGAATCTCGAGGGCAAGATTTGGTGTGGCGTTGGTCGGCATCTTGCTGCAAACACAGCTTGATATGGTGGGTTGATATACCGGCCTAAAAGGCTCATGTGGGCGTTTGTGGCTTTTCGATTGGGTATAACCCAGTCTTCATCCAAAAGCTTTCATGATCTTCATCAATAAAAGTTCAATGATCAAGATTCATCCTCTTCCTTCTCATCGTTCTCGCCTCCAGGTGATATATTACCACCTCCATCTTCGGGATTTTCGTCTGCCCCCTCTTGCCACTCTTGCTCATCCATTTCATCCACCTCATCTTCATCATCACTACTCTCCTCTTTCTTCCCCTTTCCAGGCCCCTGCCTCTCCCCCTCCCCTTTCCTCACAAACTCATACGTCTTACTACTCCTCTTCTCCCCCTTCCACCCACCGCCCACATCCCCATTTCGATCCTTCACAACCCCCAATGTTCGCGCGTGCCTATACCCCGGATACGCACTTGCCTGAAATTTAAAACTCCGCTTCACCTCCAACCCGCTATGCCGTCCCAAATCTTTGATATTCCACAGCGTGTAAGGTTCCCCTTCAAACAACGTCACGATAATCGAGGATCCCGGTTTCGGCGAAAGCAATTGGGTGGCAGAGCGGAAGAAGGAGACAAGTAATTCTAAGAAAGGGTTAGCGAGTTCGTGGGAGGAGGGGGAAGAGAACAGAAATACCCTGATTATACCTAACCTGCCGATTCACATCCGTACTCTTCCCGCCCACATGCGGAAAATTAAACACAATCCTCTCCCACCGCTCCTTCATCATGACCGCCTTCCCCATCCCAAAGCCCTTCTTCATCACATCCACCCCAAACCTCACTTCTCCCCCCTCTCTCACAACCACTAAATTCTCTGCCGCCCCTCCACCTCCATCCCCACCAGGATATTTAGCAACGATTTCCTCCTCGCTCCCCTCATAGACCGTAGCCGTCACCCGGTTCTTGTAATGCGTTATTAGAGACCGCGCGAAGGAGAAATCACCTTCGCCCACGAGGAGGATGCGATCGGTAGTGTGGAAGGGGATTATGGGCGTGGATTGGGAGGGTTGATTGTGTTTTGTGTTTTTCGTTTTTGTATTTTTGGTAGCAGCTTTCGATATCCCCGTTGGTTTTGCGCCGAGCACTTTTGTCTTTTTGACTTTGCCTGAGAGGCGTCGGTTTTTGCCCATTTCTGTTGGGAATCAATTGCGACGAGGGGTTTGTCGTGAAGTTTGGGGAGAGAAAGCTTCGAGGTCCGAGGCGCAAAAAATTATGGGGATGAGGCTCGGGTGTGTGGGGAAGGGCCGCTGCAAGTGCCCGGAAAGAGCCGATGGACTGTTACAACATGTGCAAATTCGAGGTGTGGCGCATGCGTGATGGAACGACAACTTAACACGGACATAGACTTCCTACTGACAGCTCTGATTAAAGTACCGTATTAATCGGTTTAGAGCACCCCCTCTCCCTCATTATGCCAGGCCTCCACAGAGAATCGGGGTTTAAATTGGGAGAGTTTCTCCTATGAACGAGTCTCCCCCGTTTTCAAAACTTGACCCTTACCGGTAGGCGAGATGTTTTGGGTGGATGCGGAGGGGATGAAGTGAGAGAGGGTGGTGAATTGCACTTTATTATACGGAGTAGTTGAGTTCAGACCCAATTGCCCGCCAATCGACTTGCTTGATCACATCAAGATTCAAGAAACGTCCGAGAAAGAAGTACTTTTTGAATTGAAACTGGAATAACATTGTCAGGCTAATAAAACATTGCTTAAAAACTACATAACTCATATAAAAAAAATGCATAACTCATACAAGCCCTCTACTCCCCAGGCATGCCATTCCGCAAATTATCATAAGGACTATTCGGATATGCCAAATTATTCTGACTCGAATCCAGCACCTTAGCACCGCCAAACTCATCAATCGACGCTCCAATCAAACTCGCATCATCCTGACGATCCTGACTCAACTCCCACCACATGGCACCTCCCAGCCCAGTCTTCTGAATATACTGCACCTTGCTCCTGGCAATGAGCGGCGTATCATAGCTAATCATCTTGCGCGCTTCCGAATCATAACTATACGCGGCGCCTAGAGATTCGTCTTCGATGAGCTTGATCGATGAGTTTCCATAGGTGGCAACGGATGCGGAGCTCGTGAGGTTCATGGCTTTGTAATCCCACGTCCCGCTGGCGTCCTCGAAACTTCCAATGCCAGTGCCGTTGTAAGTAGATCCAGGCCCGTCGGTATTCTCAAACGCGTGACCGTAGAGCGGGTTTCCGAGATTTATCTTGCTCGCATCAACGCCAGCGGCCAAGTAGTAGCCGATTGCTTCGGTGGTGTTGAATTCCGTGGCTTTGGGGTTCTTCAGATCGGGGTAGAGGTTTGCGGAATGGCCCGAGTAGTTGGAGAATGCACCGGCGTAATCGAAGCCCATGAGGTTCCAGAAATCGAGGTATTGATCCATGCCTGGCATGTCGAGGAGTTGGTATTTGAGAGGTCCGGCGGGGCAGTCGAAGGAAAGAGACATGCGGGGTGTGGAGGTGTTGGTGGCGTAGTTGTCCAAGAGAGTGCGAGTTTTCTTCAGCAGATCAATGAGGTCCGCTGCTTGAGTGGCATTGACGACATACTCGTAGTCGTAGTCTAGACCATCGAAACCGAGAGTTGTCGCCAACTTGACTGCGGTACTGGCGAATGTGGCACGTTTTGTATCGTCGTTGAGCATAAGCGACCAGTTTGCGGAGAATGTCCATCCTCCGACTGAAAGTAGGGTCTTCAAGCTTCTGTTCTTCTTCTTCAGGAGGTATAATTGCTTGACGTTTCCGTATACGTTGGTACCGTTCACGGTGTTGTTATCTCCTGGGTAGGAATATTGCAAGTCGGCCCACTCATCGCTCAAGTATCTATAGTCACCATCAGCATGATAATAACTTGCTCGCTGGAGAATCACCTACACTGCTCCCGTAGTAGAGTTAATGTTAGCAAAAGCATATGAGACGTGCGTCAAATTCTCTGCTGGGATGGATGTGGCCGGAAAATTTCGACCGTAGATTGCCCAATTTGTATAGAACCCAATTGCTCTCATGGAGGTGGTATCGGAAGATTGGTATTGGTATTCTGAATCCGGTTTGCCCGCTGAAGCCCACGCCGAAGCCTGTTTGGTTTTGGTCCAGGTCCAGTCTTTTCTTGGACTTAAATCACCCGGCCTGGCCAAAGCCAAACTGCAAGATGCAAGAAGGGTAAGAATGGAGCTGCAACGCATTGTGACGCTTGCAAGATCGTGCTGCAGAAAATAAGACGAGAGATGATACTATACAATACGACGAAAGAGCGAAAGGAAGTCGGTGACCTGGACAGTATTTATATTGGAATCCCTTAATATATAGTCACGCTCAGAGACAGCTGCACTGGCCAGCGTGAGCTCCAAGAGGAGGCAACATAGGGCGTGGCGAGCGAACTCTTGGTCGTTTTGGGTAGATTATCGATAGCAAACCCATCATATGGATCTAGTCATTTACCATCGTCTATGGTAAAGGGGCTAAGCCAAAGGATAATTGATTGGGCTAGATGGTAAGCGACAGTTAGACTTTTGAGGTACCAGGGCTTGTTTCGAACCTTCTCATGATCTTCGCGCTTAGCAGGCTATGAGGCTCTGCTCAGAGTGGCATGTTTTGGCGCTTGGATGGAAAGCCGCGGACATTGGACGACGCCGGGATCTGGTGGGATGACCATCATGACCTGCGAAACAAACTTTTCGCTTGCGAAAGGGTCAACCTATCAGGCCGTTAAACCGATAAAAGGGGGGCCATCTGCATTGAACTGCGCATCATGGGCACCACGGGTTTGGTGGGATTCAAACAGCGCTGCGTTTTCCTTGGCCTCTGGGCGTGCCATTCTCATGGGAAAAATTGGGGAAGAGATGGGGTTCCAAGAGATGCAGCCACCTCCACGAGAATCCCTGCCGAGGATTATAAAGGCATCACGGTGATGACCGGTACCAGGAGTTCATTGGTACGGGTGCACAGTCCTGGTGGTCAATCAAAAGAAGACGAACCATGTAAACTCAAAAATAATTCGCGCTCCGAAGTTCAACTCGCGAATACGGCACATGGTAAACAGGAAATCTCGAAATGGCATCAAAATATCCCGACGACCAGTATTTCACCACACATTTTTTTCCGCGGCTGGGGAGCTAATAAGAGTGAACAAAAAATGTGTTGGACACCTTTGAAGAATTCCAAGTACCGAACGGATGTTTCTCGTCTGATCGGCAGTTGGTTCGTGCGAACCGGTTCATGAAGGGATGGAGGGATGGTGTTCATGGGGTCCGCTTTGAATCGAAACATTGGTCGAGGGCCGGCCTCGGCGACTTCAGGGCCTCATGCCACCACAATGACCACATACATCGCCCTCAAATGAAGTTGAAAAGAAGAGCGCAGCGCACATTTGCCCGAAGTCAAAATTCCTTCTAAAACAACTCGAAAGATTCCAACAAAATGGAAGGAAAGCACTCACGGTTTCAAAGTAAGAATGAGTTCACTTGCACCGTGTACCGCAAATCATTCGAAGAACGGCTCAATCATGAATCACAACTTGTGTCGACTTGGTAAAGTGCCTGCCACTCAAACTCTGGTAGACACTGTATATAGAAACCATGGCATGGAGCGATTCTGCTGATCCGAACTGAGAACTGGTGAGATGTGGTTGTAGGATGCAAATGACGGATAGTTGGGAAGCTTGCGGATGTTTATAAAATTGAGACTTGGGAGCATGGTTCCATCTGCTCTAGCAGGTCACCTGGTCCAATGCTGTAATGCGCTTTCTGTCCCAACAACAATATGATTTGAAAGTTTTGCGTTGGGGATACTAGAAAAGATTTTGTACGAAGTAGTTGAATTGAAGTGACAGGATGTCGCGAATGGATAAAAACGCGAGGGGTTAAGGGGCGGGGTAAGCCCACCTGGAAATCGCTGACTAAGCATCAGGTGAAGCACATCGTCACAACTTCGGCTCGTCGCGCCTTCCCTTCCCCACTCGCGACCTGCTCCCATCTCATGCTCGTCTTCTCTGAGCACAGCTCGAACGATGCGAAATAATTGTTCCATTTTACCCCGCGAGTTACCCAGGTATCTTTCCAAATATTCAAAATCGCGGTACCTGGTACAAACAGAAACAAATCCCAGCACGTCGAGATCCTCCTTCATTCGAGGGTTTTCGCACTCCTAATTTAAGGCCTTCTGCAGTCGGCCGGCGATGTCATCTGATGAAGAATTCGAAAGTGACACGGACAGTTCTGAACAAACAAAGGAACATTCTACAGACCAAGTTTTGCGGACGAGAACCCATGGAACGGAGCTCATCTTACAGACAAGGGGCGGGCCAGGAGGGGAAAGCCGCTCTCAAGAAAGCTCTCCAGCCGAATCCAGCAGCGAATATCATACTCCAGAGCGCAACGCAACAACAAGCCCGCGAAGCTCATCGGTAGGAACAGAAGCTGAGCTACTTGCACAATTGCAGGAGGATTCGGAGCCTGCAATGAGTACCCCAACTCCGGCTGGTCGCCCGCCCCGCAGGTCTGTACAGAACGCCAATACTTCACATTCTACTCTGCTACGCAATTCTGTTCTTGAATCTTTTCACGAGGAAAACTCACCGCGATACGTTGTCGAAAGATTCAGGGCTCAACGGCAGACGCCTGGGGGGTTAGAAATCCTGATAGAATGGGAAGACTACCCGAGAAAAGAAGAATGGACGTGGGAGACGGAAGATTCCTTGGAAGAGTGTGTCCCTGACCTCGTCAAAGCGTGGCATTTTCGAGAGGGTGGTGGAAAGGGCGAGGAAGATGACGACGAAGACGAAGAAGATGAACAGGTTGCCATTTCAGAAGTGGAAAAAATCCTTGGGCGACGGAAGTTGAACGGTATATTGCATTACCTTGTACAGTGGAAGGGATATAAGAAGGTGGAAGACCGAACTTGGGAGCCCTGTGAAACCCTTCGCGCTGATGTGCCTTTGGCTGTGGAAGGGTACGAACGAAGACGTGGGCGTAAGCGATAAGCTTTGAGGTGACGCTCTATTGCTTCCTCAAATTACAGCCTCTTCTTTTGAGTATAGTATGGATGCGCGGGAAAGGGCTGCCAAATCGACAATTAATAACGCTAATCTTGTTCAAAGCCACGCCCTTTGGACAGCCATCATCCGGCTCGCAAAGGAGTTGACAGGATCGCAGCTTTGTACGGCTCATTCTCTCTGGTGACTCAGTCCAGCTTCTTTTAACCTGCCTGTGGTGGAGGCGTTGGATAATATGTTAAGCTACTCGTTTTAGGCCAACATCAAAGTGGTCTGGACTCTCCACCAATCGGCTACTCCCATACAGCTGCATATGCCGAACGCTAGCCCGATCATATAAGTTGGGGCTTGCGAAGAGGCACGGCCGCATAAACAATAAACAATCGGTTTCTATATTATCACCTTCCCCAAAGTCATCTGCAAGTAGTTAACTTATTATCAGGTGACTCGATTCAACTACACACTTGTAGTATCCCGTTCTGTTTCAAGCACTGCCCCCCAAGCATGTGATCTCCAAGGCCAATACCTGGGAACCTTATTCCTTCAACCATCTTGAGAATGTGCTATTACGACTGGAGGGAAAAGTGAGGCTATCATCAACACATTCATAACCTAACTTACTTAATTTTTCTCCGAGCCGAGTTTCCTTTAGACGCATTTATTCTTGCACTTCAGGTTTGGAAATTTATTATAATAAATTGATTTATTATTTGGTCTCTAAGCAGCTTCGCACAGGTTTGCTCGCCCAGGGCATAAATAAGCCGTCATAGAATTAAGCCAGCTTATGTAAGCTTTCATGGCATAATACTAGCTTAAACCCTGGTATGCTGGATTTCAAAGCTCTGAATAGCTTCAAAAGCCGGCATAAAGGCCTGTGCAAAACGCCAAGCGCTC
>QYAP01000229.1:0-53967 GCA_003988905.1 Hymenotorrendiella dingleyae
GAGGGAGAGGGAGAGGGAGAGGGAGAGGGAGAGGGAGAGGGAGAGGGAGAGGGAGAAGGAGAGGGAGAAGGAGAGGGAGAAGGAGAGAAAGAGAGAGATCACTTACCTGTTGCATAGAGAGAAAGAAAGAGAGAGTATTTACCTATGACGTAGAGAGAGAAAGGGAGAGAGAGAGAGAGAGTTCCTACCTGGAAGCTTACCTTGGTGTTACATATAAAGTAGAAAGAAGGGAAGGAAAAGAAAATTCTCTAAGGTAAAATGGGAAATGCGATGATATAGCTGATAATAATTGCCTACATAGATACCTTATAATAATAAATTATATGGGGAGTAATGTATGAAAGCAATGCAATACGGCCACTAATCGTACTCTGCCTAGCTCATATACTAAAACAAACTATATTACTTTCACATATCACTCCTCATATAATCTATTACTAGAAGATATCTCGTACAACAAATCAATTAGTTAGATATACATAGATTATGTGTTCGAATTAGATTTATTATTTTTTAATAATTAAATCATTTAATATTACATCGAGGATATGGTGAGAGATTGGGAAGTTGTTCATTTTACAATTAATTAATTAATTATTACCCCCTATACATTTGTTATTATTTCCTATACAATCATAGTTGTACGCCTGCTCCCGTAGGGGAAGAATTTGAAGCAAAATGGTCCAGGCTCCAGCACCACTGAAATTCAAACGACCTTAGGCGAGGAGTTGTGGGTACCGTATTAATTGGTTTAGAGCGCCCCCTCTCCCCCGTGTTTGACTTCATTGTGCCAGTTCATTACAGAGAATCAAGGTTAATGGGAGAGTCTCTCCCGCGAATGAGACCTCTCCCGTAAACGAGAACTCTGTCATTTTAACCTCTATTCTCTCAGATATCCTGGCACAATGAGTTAAAAACGGAAGACGGGGGGCGCTTTAAATAAATCAATACGGTAGCTGACTTCGAAAAAAATTGACGAAGGAGAATTCTTTACGCTGCAATACTAGCAGAATAGTTGTTTTGCCCCCACCCCCAGCTACCAAGAGGCTTGCGAGTATTTGGGTCTTGATAGCAGCGATCCCCCCAACAACGTTGTCCACCCAGACCTTCCATTGAAGCTACATCCATATCAAGTAATTGGTAAGAATCCCCCTTCTTCGTTTCATTTTCCATGCCACATTGGCCACGCAGAGCGTCAAATTATCATGTTAAAATAGAGTAAAGCACTCTTCTCCTCCGTAGACTCTTGAAAATTTCAATATTTTGACAGGCTACTTCCTATCAAGCACTTTCTCCCGAACCGAGAGTTAGACAACACTGAACTAACCAGCGGTCAACTACCTCACAATGGACTAGAAACCAACTACCCAATACACATCCTTGACCCGGAGGCATTCCGAGTTGTTGACAAATTGACGGCACCGCTTGTCCTTCAACGAATTCTGGAGACAATGCATAATCGGCAGACCATGGCACGCCAGGCACGCACATCTTATTGATCTGGGAAACGTGACGTCAATGACTACTGCAAAGGGCATCTTGGTATACAAGGTTACCACAGTCGATCGAACTCAATATGTCAAAATTTCAACACAAAATATACGAGAAGGACAAAATACGAATCGTAATGTCATCCTTAAACCCAAATAATATCGTAGGACCTTTCTGGTCAGTACTTGGAAGAAGATATACTTCCTCGATACCTTAGAGGTTGGGGTAATATGTACACAAAAGGTTCACCATTAAATCTTATGCTAGAAAAGAGCGGTAGATTCTTTTTATAAGTAGCTAACCCTCTATTATACTTTGCTATCCATTCTATTCATTGATCTCATCTATCTATTATTTATGGTCTAAGTGTGGTGTCATATAGCGAAGTGTTTAAGTGGGTTTTAGCGCACGTGCCATCCAAAATTATCGGGTCTAGCGAATATTTGAATGCAAATGTAGCAACGGCTCTCTCTTCAATCTCTTATGCTTCCTCTGCAATCCTTTGAAAGAGAGAAAGGTATAGACTGAATATGAAATTCATGGGATACTACGAATCAGGGGCAGAAGGGGGGAGACCACGTGGATATATATCAACCACCAGACCCTACGATTTCTGGAAATTGAAAAGCAGTGTATATAATAGAAAAGAGCGTTTATTCAACGACCAGCAGCAATATATACAACACACGAAAGAAAGAGCCTTATCCTCCCCGATAAAATAATATCTAATAATATTCCTCCTCAATAAACATATCAAACAAACCTCACTCTTCAACCTAGATCTAATTCTCAATCTCGTTCCCCTCTGCGTCATATTCTGATTGGTTTGAAAGGTTAGCAGCTAGCTAACGATGTAAAAGAGAGTCGTGTGGGGAGGGGGAGTTTCAGTTTCAGCCACCATACCGCCAAAAGGGTCAATCAGACGGAGAATTTGACTTTGGTGACTGATTCACTGCTGCCAGGTACAATTATATCCTCTGATATGATCAGGTGCTATGATCGAAGGAAGTTGAAAAAGACGCGTAAACTTAAAGAAGAATAGACATACCGAAATCATGATCGCCACGCTTCTCACTCTTCTCAATCTCGTCTCCCTGTTTTTGCGCGTCAGTTTCATCTGCAAGTTGCAACGTTTTCCAACAACATTGACATCAAGAGGTTGACTCTTCAAGATTGTTCATGCTGGCAGTTGTGAAGGATTAATGGAAAACAGGCACTAGCCGTTGGATGGAACGGGATGGTCTCCCTTTCTGCGTAAAGATTCTCCGTTAGGTGTGCCTCGCGAAAGGGAGGTTGAAGTGACGTGGCGGTCACTTCTCTCTGCCTTTGCTGCACCCAACGAACAACTCATACACAAAGTAAAGGATCTTGCGTAACAATATTCATCCAAAGAAATCTAGCGGGCGATGTTGTGGCGGGGAAAGAATGCTTTTGCGTGTTGTGGTAGGAATATTCATACTTCCGCGTCGTATTCTTTGAAGATTCAGGTCAGCAGTCATTCTAAACACTTGCACTAGGCTGTCTTGTCTTACCGAAATCACCGTTTCTCTTGAAAACCAAATCCTCATCCTAATACACATAATAATTAGCCCGCATCGACGAAGGATAGTAACAGGAAGTAAAGCTCAGTGCTATTTCCGGGGAAGCATCAAAAATAAGAATTTGTACAAACCTCATCAGCATCCTCGACTGCTTCGCTTCTCTCTTCTATCTCATCCCCATCGGCCGTATATTCGAAAGCATTGTCGTATGAGCGGGCTTTGCTTCTCTCTTCTATCTCGTCCCCATCGGCCGTATATTCGAAAGCATTATCGTATGAGCGGGCTTCGCTTCTCTCTTCTATCTCGTCCCCATCGGCCGTATATTCGAAAGCGTTATCGTATGAGCGAGCGTCCAACTCATTCCCCTTTGAAACAATTAGCCCAAATCCCAGGAAGAAGGTCGCAAACCATGACGGCAGTAGTTATTCTTACCTCTGCATCGTATTCGAAAGCATTGTCGTATGAGCGGGCATTCAATTCATTCCCCTTTGAAACCAATTAGCCCAAATCCCAGGAAGAAGGTCGCAAAACCATGATGTTAATAGTTGTTCTTACCTCCGCATCATATTGGAAGGCAGTGTCGTAAGAACGAGTGTTAAGAGGAGCCGCCTGGACTGCAACAGCGGCGCAGAAGGCCAAGATCAAAGAAGCAGTAGAAGAACGCATATTGAATGATTGATTCTATGTTTTTCAAAAACAGGTACAGTATGAATGAAAGAAGCAGACCAGCTGAATGTAATAATAACTTGAGATGTAGAATGAAAAATGAGATGTATTTGGAGAGAAGAGTAGCATTCGTTTCTATATAACATATCCAGAAATTCGGAATGCCAGTCAACGATGGTCTCAGCGTTCGCATTAGAGTTGCAATCTACCTAGGTAGTTACTACTCGGAACAAGCAGAGCCCCAATAATTCGTCATTTTCAGACTTCGCATCAATCTGTTGTGGTAGAAAACCAGCGCGGCCGATGAACCTGTAACGAGCTCAGCTCGAAATCGAACAAACGAAACTTCGGAGTCCACGGCCCCCGAGGCCAAAGAGCTGGACTCGCAACAAGAAATGCGGGAGGATTGGATGCAAACTACACATCCCCGGATCTGCTCTGGCGAAAATCGATCAACTCGAACGGATGGATGTCTGAGCGTGATCGCTTCGATCCAGCTAGGCACCATCAGTCTGAAAAAGTCTAGATTTCGAGATTAAAACTAGACCTACTGTAACACAACGAAACTCAAATAGTCGGGCTATTGGCTCTACCAGAATTCATCTGTCAGACCCGTGGACGTTTCATGAGGAGGGTGAGTCACGTGGCATCTAGATTTCAGCCAGCAAGGCTGGTAGAGTCTTGGTAGGGTTGCCAGTGCATCAGATACCTAGGTAGTGTCGCCCCAAAACTCAATGCTATTGTATGAACATCATAATGCCTGCACGAAAGCCAACGCATCTTACAATCCTTCGCCCGCAGAACCCCGAGCCCGACAATAAAAAACCCAAAAAATTCAAAGTTGTCCGATTTGCAAAAGATAGGATCAGCAAGCGCAACCTTCCTTGGAATCGTTGCCTCTGGGTCCCGTCAGGCTAACTCGCTCCTCTGTTCTACTAGCTGCTTGCGCAGCGCCTGGGCCTCTGGCACCCTTCAAAGACGTTTCCGGAATTGCGTTTGCGATAGCGGTAAAGACCTCAGTCACGTTGGTTCCATTCTTTGCGCTGGTCTCGAAGAATAACAAGCCTTCTTCCTCGGCATATGACTTGGCCTCAGCAGTCGAAACCTTTCTTGCATCTCCATCATTGTCATCTCCCTCAACCGTATCTGCATCAGCAGCATCTTCACCTAAAGCGTTGCCTGATCCAGCTTCGTTTGTCAAATCAAGTTTGTTGCCCACAAGGGCGATAACGATTCCCGGCGATGCTTGTCGCTGCAACTCTGCTACCCAGTGTTTCGCTTTAATGAGTGATGTTGGCTTCGTGAGATCGTAGACTACGAGAGCCGACTGAGCATTTCGATAGTACATGGGCGCAAGTGATGCGAAACGTTCTTGTCCGGCAGTATCCCATATTTCGAATTTGATAGTCCGGGTTGGTAGATTACATTTTTGTGTGAGAAAGGCAGCTACAAATGATATTTAGCCCTACATACTATATCGTGGTGAAGACCGTTCCATACCTCCGATAGTAGGCTCTTTATTTTCCTGAAAGTCGTTGTTTACGAATCGAAGGACCAGCGAAGACTAGATAACGGTGAGCATTTCTGCAGAGCGATATCTCGGATAATCCTACCTTTCCAACTGCTGCTTCACCAAGAAGTACGAGCTTCACGCTGCTGCTCGGCTTGGGCGCTGTTGCCTCCGCCATCGTATTGTGATCCGTTGATTAGGTCGAGGAGATTGTGTTTATGCGAGGAGAAGATCGAAGGCGCGTTGGGGTTCAGCGGCTTCGACAGATGGGGGCGGCGACAAACTGATCAGGTCTGTGAAGGGTGTTGCAAGGTCTAGCGTGGAGCGGCGGTCTCGGGGTATCTACTTGATGCTTTTGATGATTTTGGGAGTGGAGGTGAGCTGGACAGCTGCTTGATGACGAACGTCCGGCCCATCATTCACTTGGGCCGAAAGTGGATTAGCGTGAGCAAGCGGAGCCTTGGCATAGTTCCTCTCCGACTTTTTAGAAAATTATTTTGAGACCATCAAGAAACTTCCAATTCCATTCCAAACCCCAGAACAACACCACAATGGCGAAACGAAAGGCTGATTCCGTCGCGATATTTGAAAGGGGTAACAAGAAGCCCAAACACGAAGTCGGCGCAAAAATATCACTTCTCGACGATAGTGATGCAAGCAGTGAGGACGATTCTGTTGGCGGGGTCCAGCTAGAGGAGCCAGGATTCAAGATCAATAAGGAATACGCAAATCGGTTTGAACACAATAAAAAGCGCGAGGAATTACAAAAGCGTTGGTCAATTCCTCCATCTATATTAGGCATGAATTAACGTTAGTCGGTCGCAGTTGAGGATAAATTCAACAAACCCGCCAAACCAGCGAATGGCAAGATTTATGGGGACAAATACGATGAAGATTCCGAGTCATCCTCAGACGAAGACGAAGATGATGAAGGATTTCTTGCCACGGAAGATCTCGACGCGGAAATTTCAGCCACATTACAAGCAATTCGATCCAAAGATCCCCGTGTCTATGACGAAAAGGTTACATTCTACAAGCCAATGGAGGAGGCGGAGAGTACTCCCACGGAGTCCAAAAAAGACAAGCCAATGTACTTGCACGATTATCATCGAGAGAATCTACTGAAAGGTTTCAATGGCGAACAAGACGAAGAAGAGTCGGCCCCACGAACATTTGCCCAAGAACAGGACGACCTCAAGCGATCAATTGTCAAAGAGATGCATGCAGCTGGTGAGGATAGTTCGGAATCTGAGGATGAAGATGGAGGGTTTCTGATACCGAAATCGAAACCAAAGGAAGAAACACAAACATCTGCTCCAGCGATTCATCCATCACGGGCGAAGAAGGTCAAGGTAAATTTGGATATTCAATCGGCCGATAAAGATCCGGAAACCTTTCTATCAAATTTCATGCAAGCACGCGCCTGGGTACCTAGCGATGGAGCACGATTTCAACCCCTGGAGTCCGACGATGATGAGGAAGACGCACGAGCCGACAAGTTTGAGGAGGCGTATAACTTGCGATTTGAAAATCCTGCCGGTAGCAACGAGGAGTTGAAATCTTATGCAAGAGATATTGTTGCTGCAAAATCCGTTCGTCGGGAGGAACCAAACAGTAGGAAGAAGCAAAGAGATGCAGAGAGAGCGAAGAAGGAGACGGAGAAGGCGGAGAGAGATGCAGAGAGAACAAGATTGAGACAGTTGAAGATTGGAGAGATGGAGGAGAAACTGCAGAAGATCAAAAAGGCTGCTGGTATCCGGGGAAAGACGCTCAAGGACGATGAGTGGACGAAGTTTTTAGAAAATGATTGGGACGACAATCAGTGGGAGGCGGAGATGACGAAGAAATTTGGGGAGGGTTACTACGCTGAACAGGAAGCTGATTCCGATTCTGATGCAGAAATAGGCGGCAAGAAAAAGAAGGTCCGCAAGCCAAAATGGGACGACGATATCGATATTAAAGACCTCGTACCGGATTTCGTTGATGAAGAGGAAGCCCAAGAGAAACCAGCCTTTACACTATCCGACTCGGAAGATCAAGCTGAAGAAGAGGATGATGTGGATTCAGAGGGTACTCCTAAGAAGAAGTCCAAGACAAGTAAAGATCGAGCGCTCGAGAAGGCTGCCAAGAAAAAAGCGGCTCGCATCGAACGAAAGAAAATCGAAGATCTCGTCGATAACCAACTCGACATGTCTCTTCCAGTGTCAAAAACACCTGCCGTTTTCCGGTACCGCGAAACCTCACCTATGTCTTTCGGCCTCAATGCGCGAGATATTCTAATGGCGCCAGACACTGCGTTGAACCAATATGCTGGATTGAAGAAGATGGCACCATTCAGGGATCCCGAGAAGAAGAGGAAAGATAAGAAGAATCTTGGCAAGAAAGCCAGACTTCGACAGTGGAGAAAGGACACGTTTGGGAATGAGGATGGCCCAGAGGTTGTCATCAAGGAGGGTGGACTTGCTGAGGATACAGGCGATGTATTGGAGGGTAAGAAGAAGAAGAAGCGGTCGAGGAAGAGTAAGAAGAGCGCTGAGAGTGAGATTTGAGCTAGAAACGAAGATGTGTTCGGATTTCTTCAGTCTAGCTTTGTAGATGCATGTATTTTGGTAGTGTTACAAAATTGAAAAGCATACCCAAATCAACAGCTCCCAAATGTCGAAGGCTTTGAATATAAAAAATAAAAGCGAAGGAATCACAGATACATTTCTTATCTACGTGGAGATACCGAAATAAGCTCATGCAACAGGACCGACCTGCTTGTAAAATTACCAAAGATAGCTTTAGCACCCATCATTTTGCTCTCAACATATAAATCCGATGTATACCTAACTCCACACTCGAACGCCGAAATACCCCATAGGGGAAAAGAAGAATTAAGATTCTACACGGCCATCCTTGCAATATGCCCAATTTCCATCCAAGAAAGCCATTCTTATCGTGAATTGACGATCTTCTACTTTACACTAATGGGCGTTCCAAAAAAAGGTGGGAGTCCCTTTTGTTGTGTCATGTTCTGGCATCTATTCCTCCTTAATCAAGGTTGTATCGTCAGATGAAGCTGGTTCTGCAGCAGCCACTAGGCCCTGGATGATTTCAGCTCCGGTGACATAGATGATATAGGTCGGCAGGACGAGCCAACCACCACTTGATTTTTCCAAGGTTAGAAATATCTCTTATCTCAGCGAGGAGAAACTTACTTTGGAATAATCCAGAGAAGAACTATATCCACAAACTTATTATGGCCGATATTCTCAAAGCCGGAAAAGTACTCGTTCAACCCTAATAGAGAATCAGAGCTAGATCATAGAGGAAAAGGGCGAGGATACTTACAGTATAACACCGTCTTGCTCAAGGTCATAACAGCAGCACTAAAGGCAACCAACAGAGCCGCAGCACCCTCATGTCCATCCACATACCTCTGTTCCCCAAACCACCCCGCCAACGCAGGTTTCGGTCCCCCTCTTCCCCTCGCTGCATTCGGCACCCCACGGGTATACACGACGTACAAATAGTACATATACATCAACGTCTCGATCACATTCAAAGTCCCTTGCGCGGCTGTAAAGCCATTGTGTTCATTGTATGCCTTCCAGCCGTATATGTAATCCACCTTGCCGTACAGCTCGTAGGGTTGCCAGATTGGCCAATGGAGTGCCCCTCCTGGCATGCTGAGGGGTCGTAGGAGGACGTAGCCGGTGTCCCAGATGACTAGTGGAAGGGAGACGAAAAGCCATAGCAGTGTGATGTTTGAGGGGGTGTGCGCCCATTTTGTAACGCGAGATTGTGTGCGAGAGGGGGAGGAGGGGGAGGCTTCTGGGAACTCTTTGGGGTGGTTGCGCGTGGAGACCATCGTGAGAGAGCTTTACGTAGTGGCGGGGAGATACGAGCTTCGAGCTTGTCAGTTCGCGTCGCGGGTTTACGAAGTAGCTATGGTGGGGCGATGAATGTGTAGATGCTGATTCTTGCAAATGCGATCAAACAAAGATCACTTTGAGAAGCTGGAGATTGGACGAGATAAGAGGCAATGGAAGAAGGTTTTCACGTCTTGGATTTCGGCAGTACGGAACTGTCCTATTCCCCACGAGTTGTTATAGAGCTCTCGGCCTGGAACTCTTCCGTGGACGCGTGCAAACCCGCGCAAGTACAGTCAGTAGCTGAAGTTGTCGACCTACGCGCTTCCCGAGATTTCTTGCGCTTCAGTATTTTCTTGAAATAGTAATTTATTTTTAATAAATCTGTAGGATCTGAATGGCCGCATCTTAAAAGGGGGGTGGCTTTATTTTCCTCCGAAAAACGTGACCATGTCCCAACTACCAGGGGGTGATCAGTCGGCTCAACGTCATCGCTGCATTTTACCGACCGAATTTCTTGCCTTCGCAACCAGCATCAACATCACAACCAGCACTCTGGCTTCCACCTCATTTTGCTGCCTGTCAACACAGCCACCTCACCACGGTAATTCAGTCAAAGTCGCCGATATACAAAGTCACGATTTCTCCATGTTATAGCCTCAGCAAATGGATTCTACGTCCTCCACACAGCGACGTTCCCAGCGCACGGAAACAATGGCCGAACCAAGCTCAACCAGCCCAAAAACGCCGGCAACCAAGTCACCACAAACGCAACGAGCATCGCCCTTTCTGCCGACGACTCTCGAGAGTATACTGCTAGCAATTTACCCCTCAATACTAGTCATCGGCTCCCTATTCGCGCTGCTCGACCCCTCCGCTCGAAACGCACCATACAATGTAGCAACGCAATCCCACCATGCTGCGACAGCTCCTTCATACTTTGCAAAGAAGAGCAACATATTCAACCAGCTTTTCGTAAAGCAAGGCTGGGCATGGGTGACATTCGCCTACTTCCTCTTCCTAACTACACACCCATCGACAGGGCCTTCTCTAACCCTGACGCCGAAACGAATCCGAGGAGCGTTGCGGTATGGGATCGTTACCCTATGGTGGATTTTCGTAACGCAGTGGTTCTTTGGACCGGCGATTATTGATCGCGGATTTATCCTGACGGGAGGACAATGTGAACTAGTAAGGGAAGCTAAGATTGGGAATGTGGATATGGATGATACGAGGCAGTTTTTTACGGGTGTGGCATGTAAGGCTGTGGGCGGAAAATGGAAGGGTGGACACGACATCTCGGGGCATGTCTTTTTGCTGGTTTTGGGCAGCATGTTTTTGCTAGAGGAGGTTCTGCATGTGGTGTTAAAGTCAAGGAAGGAGGAGAGGACGATATACATGTCTGACGGAGCAGTCAAGAGCGCCCAGGTCGAAGCGGGAGTGGAAGTTAATAGTACTACAGCTCAGCAGCCACCGGGTTGGACGTTGGGGGTAAAGGTTGTGCTTGGTGTTGCGGCGTTGAGCGTATACATGTTGTTGATGACAGCAGCATATTTTCACACTTGGTTTGAAAAGGTAAGCGAGGCCCCTTGTTCCCTCCCACTTAGACCTCAATTGACATTTCTGCAGCTCACTGGGCTATTGGTAGCTTTCAGCGGCATATTTACCGTCTATTTCCTGCCCAGAGCAGTACCGGCATTAAGGAGCATAATAGGAATGCCCGGTGTATAGAGCAAACGAGAATTGTTAGAATGCATGAATAAGGAGTCAGGAGTCAGGATACATAATACGGAATTCGAATTTTTCCCTCTCTGGAATAGGAGAGATAATGGAGGTTCCCGGGGCACTTTCCCCTTCGTCTACAAGTGCTGACTCAGGAATTTCCCTACTGCTATGATGGTTCGTTCAAGAGACAAATAGGAACCCCCTCTCCTTATTCGCATCTTCCACAAGCTTCAGCTAGTGCTATCAAACCCTTGCCAACTTACTCACCACTTTCTATTCCCCATACAACCAGAAATTTTGTTGTATATCGCGGTACAGAGAAATCCCAGTCTGTTTGATATGTCGAAGTGGGTGTCAAGTGTGATATGCAACAAACCTCATCAATTACTTCTCATTCCAAACCCAGCATGAACTCAAGTTTTGTTGCATATCGTAGCAGAGAAAATGCAAGTCTGTTTGACATGTCGAAATCTGCCAATTTGTCTGCAATATGCAACAAAACCTTAGTTTATGTCGTATTGGGGGAGGGAATGATGGATGTTGCATATCGCACTCCCTTTCACTTTTCTGACATGTTAAATAGAGTCGAATTTTTCAATGCGATATGCAACAAGCAAAAGCCCATCACTTCCTTTTCATGTGCGGCATAAACTTAGGCTTTGCTGCATATAACACTCCCTCTCACTTCTCTAACATATCAAACAGACTCGGATCTTTCAGTCCGATATGCAACAAACCTTAAGACACATGCCATCCAGATCAAGAATGAAATTCAAGTTCTGTTGCATATCGCCTTCCCTTCCACTTCTCTGACATATCAAATAGAGTGCGATTTTTCAGAAAAGGCGTGCCCTTTACACACGGCAGTCATAAGTTTTCTGCTTCTCTGTTTCTTTCTAGCTCTGTCTGTCTTTGATTTCCAGCAGCTTAATTGACCTCCTCTTAATTATTCCACGTTCGATTAGGTGGATGGATTATGTTAGGATATTTCTCGCCTTCAATAACTGGTTTTCTCATTCTCTTTTGCTATCTTTAAGTAGCTAAGCTAAGCCTAGAACTAAAGTTCTTCTTAGCTTCCCCGCAAGCCCGCTATTATTAGTTAGAAATCTTTCCTACCCTATTAACTGGGTTATAAGCCTATTATCTCCCACTTTAAATCCCCTTATATTAGAATCATAAGAGAGAACAAAGATCGAAAAAGAGAATTAATAGACGATAATTACATCTCTCCCGTTTTAGCTTTAATTCACTATGATAATAAGCCTAGGCTAAGGGAAAGGGGTGGGCTTATACACTAATTAATACGGTACTGAAGCCTCCTTTTCTTCGTTAGTCTCGCTTACTTAACCCCTTCGCATTAGAAGAAGAAAAACCCCCCCCAATAAATTTACCCACCGATCATCCAGCCCCTATATCTTAGCGAGAACTTGAACATCGAACTTCATATCGTATCTTCTCGCTGCTTGATATAGCATTAAAGAAAGAAAGGAGGGTGGTGATTTCACATAATTGGAACAGATAATAAACCTCTCATCACAGAATTTTCGTGCTATGTGCGATTTTCCCTAAGAATCATTGAACTTTCAAATACAGGTGAGCTATCGATCTTTGAGAATTTAAAATGGTAAGAAGGCAGCTAACCATAAAGTCACGAAAAGCCCAATCTCCTCCCGAGAGTCTCTAAGCCTTAGGGGCGGGTGAAAAAAGGATTAAATATCACAAGTCAAATTAACGATCGCCGCAATTCAAATCTACTTTTACGAAACCGGATATTTCTAACACGAAAGCTTCGGTTTTTTTATTTCAAGAACAAGAATAAGAATAGGGAAGAGCGTACCATAGCCCCCTTCCTACACACCTCTTCTCTTCCCCACGCCCACACCCCAGCCTTCCACAGCCCTTCCAGATAGAACGCATAGAAGAATATTCGGGAGGAAAGAAGGAAAGATGCATCGCCCTTGTGTAAACGAGTGTGTTTGGTAAATTAGCGGTACTACCTTTCCTTTTCTTGGAGGCCTGTTGTTTTGTGGCGGAGGCAGATCTGAAGAGGGTGGGGAGGAAGTGATGTGACGTTGTTTGCTTATAGGGGAAGAGGTGGTAGTGAAGTGTGGGTTACTGTGTGGCTGATGCGTAACTACTAACACTTCGCGCTCCATGCAATTGACAAGTTGTGCAGGCGATCAGTGTTTGAATCAGGATATCAATATGGTAAGGCAGATTAAAAGCAGAGAGAGAGAGAGAGAGAGAGAGAGAATACCGAGCGGGTACCGATATTGGGAGAAAAGACTCATACCTTCCCACGGTTGCCTCGTAAATTGTTGGTTTGTTAGTCGGTGCAGTTGGAATAGCTATACCCAATTATCAGCCAAGTAATCGACAAATCAAAACTCCCCCCTCTCTCATAATTGAAATACCAACCAACTCTTTCCAACAACTAAAATTCAATATATGATAGCGCCGACATCGCCATCCCATCCCATCCCATCCCATCCCATCACATCACATCACATCACATCACATCACATCACATCCCCAAGCCACAAACCTACCCCCCTCCAAAATTCAAACGATCTAGAACTTAATACGAACACCAACTAACAGTTAATCACTCTCCGAGTTCATGTCACCATGCGCATACAAATTCTTTCCTTCTTTCCGTTTCATACCCCCTTGAAACGAAAGGGGATTAGCTATAATAGCTATTTTGGAATCGGTGCATCTACCAGAAAAATCTCGACATACGTTGCATATATTTTCTTTCCTTTTTCTCGTTTCACGCACCACGGTATTCCCAAAAGATGTACACACACTTCTCCCTCTCTCCCTCCCACATGAACTCGGCAGTACGGAGCTCAAGTCGGACGAACAAATGATTCGGGCCTTCCATGCATGAACCCCATGCACCCACCGTTGCACATCTTCCACGAACACCCTAAAGTGGCGCAGGCGAGCGTGGTGTGGTGTCAGTAGGCGAGGTCTGCTTTTCGGCCGCAGCGAGTGCATATGCATGATCTGGCATGGGTTTGTAGGTAGGCGCCTGAAGTGGTGTGGAAGTTCTGGAAGATCCGGATAAACAATCTGAGCACTTTGATACAGTATCTGGGAATCGGGGAGAGTATGGCTTGTTTGAGGCGGGGTTATGGTAAGTAAACTAGGTTAACTTACGTTAGTGAATACCTTCCATAGACTACCTATGCGATCGGGGAATTCGGGATGCCAAACGAACTTGCATGTGTTCGTCCTTCGTGCTTTA
This sequence comes from Hymenotorrendiella dingleyae, assembly GCA_003988905.1. Classification (NCBI taxonomy): domain Eukaryota; kingdom Fungi; phylum Ascomycota; class Leotiomycetes; order Helotiales; family Helotiaceae; genus Hymenotorrendiella; species Hymenotorrendiella dingleyae. The sequence goes on from QYAP01000229.1 coordinate 14,041, forward strand.
TGTCGAGGATGCAGATCATCTGGGGCACAGTGGCTGGGACTCTGGAGGGATGGTGATGTGATTTGAGTTGTTAGTACTCGAGTATGCATGTCAGATCATCGAAAACAGGTTCAAGAATTTTATGGCAATGTGGAAGCGCTACATATCATATTTTGAGAACTGGTTGTGATGGAGAGATGGTTTTAGTGAGATGTGTGCAAGAAAAGTATGGTATCCACGCTGACGAATCCCAAATAGCCGGCCCCCTTTCTTTTCGAGGGGGTGGATGAAACGTGGAAAAGAAGGAAAGAATTTATATGCGCATGTCAAGATGCGTGGGTTAGAGACTTGGAGACACCAACTCCGAGTCAACTAGTCAAGTGATAGATTAACCATCAGCCAGGGTACTTTTGGACCTCGACCTTAAATCAGAAACGCACAAGAGCCTGAAATTATTTATGAATTTTTGATTTTCCTTTTTTTGGTTATGAATGACTTCAAATTAAGGTACTGTAAAGCTTCCCGTCCCGTCCCCTCCCCATCCCACCAGAGCAACACAAAGACCAGTTTGTGCAGCATTATAAACAATATGACCAGCATCCTCATACCCATCCGCCACAAACCCGTGCGACATCAAGGCTTTATCCCTACAAACATAACATCCACCCTTCCCCACGCGCCCGCTCATACCACAAAGTGGAAGAGGGTACAAGGAAGGTTGAGTATGTGAATGTCGTAAAGGAAATATAGTGAGTATGAATCTACATCCCGACTCTCACAATACCAAATCCCAACCATCACCCGCCTCGTATCCGTCAGTCCCGAGTGAGGAGTAGAGGGGAGATCCTGAACTAGCAGGAACATTCCCGACTATCTGACCTTATCGGGTGTCAAGATATCAGAGTCCTCGAAGCGGGGTAAAAAGTCGAGATGTGTAGGTGTGAAAAGACGAGCAAATTCGGGCCCGTTGACAAACAAACATTAAGACAAACTTCCATTTCCCGCACAGCGTAGGAAGATTGTACCATTTGCATTGCCGTCTCCGTCCCACCCCTCCTCGGCATCCTGATCGTCAGCACGCAAGCGTGCCCCACCATTCCTTCCTTCCTACTGCGACCCCCGCAATCAATGCGGAGATCGCTCAAAGATAAAGAGATCCTGGCCCGAATTTGAATATACCGCCCAAAGAACCTGCTGCTTCGTGTGTTCGTCGTTGCCATTCCATCATGATATCCATGTCGAGTTCAAATCCCAATGCCCAAAAAATATCCTAACCATATGCCCGTAGATCCAGATCCCCCAATAATGCATATCCCAGGAACAAAAGAGACATCAAGCCGTCGTTGTTGTGTAGGTCCGCACCAAAGGAAAAAGTGAGTTTCGTGGTATGCGGTTGAAGTCGTTTCGAGCGTTGGATTAAAAGTCGATTGGTGTATATTATCATGATGAAAAAGGAAAATCGTGTCGAAAAAGCGGACCTGCGTTGGCGTTTGCTGCTGGTTGGGGTATATAACGAAAAATCCGCAGACGAACCAAGGAAAAGTTCCAAGGAGGTATCGTGTCCTTCAAAGGAAAACAAAAAATTCAAATATCCCGCGCGCGCCGTTAGTCCTGCATTGCTGCGTTTCTTCTTAGGTACTTTCTTTAGACCAAAAAATATGATGACCAAGGAAATATCGAGACCTGGAAAATGCTCAGACAAAACCATTCCACCCGGATCCGGCCCATATGCATCGAGAGAGAAAAGAAAACACCGAGCTAGCGGCTGTCGTTGATCATATGTAAACCGTGATCCCATAACCAAAAAAAATCCCGCTACGCTAAAAATCAAAACGATAAAGAAAATCCTGGTATCCAATTATATACTGAGAGGAGAAAAATGGTATGTTCGGTCCTGTTTTGTGTCCCGAAAATGTCGCTCAATCGCTGATGATGCTGAGTCAAAACGCCGTCCCGAATGCCGCGCAGTTGGAAATTAGGTGGTATCAAAAATGCCGCTGAAGTTTGCCTGCCGATGCTGCCGTTCCCCGATGTGATGATTTGGAAATCATAATACAGTAATCATTGTTGCCCAAGCTAGTGCCCAATATGTTGGGTACCAGAGTAGTTGGTGAAATTACTAGGCCTTGGTTGTCACATGGTTATCGCATAGTCTTGAAACCGACTGTCCCATCCAAATCCACCATAACCTACGCTAGTACCACATTGTGCTAGCATACTAGGTAATGGAAGAGATGGAATAGGAGCGCTGACTTGAGGTGCGCTGTAGTAAAGTCCGGCGGTAGAGTATGGTTGGCTGAATGATGGCGAAGGAGAGGGAAGCTGCTGTACTTCGTTCAAGCCCATGTTGGCCCACATCGAGCTGGTATCCGTAGACGAAGTGGTACTAGGGCTTGAAGGTAGAACTCTCCATGAATCCACTGGTGCTGGTACAGAAGTAGGTATTGTTGGCTGAGACCACCAATTTGGTCCAATAGGCGAGCTTGGCAGCAAGGGTTGAGGGCGAACAACATCAATGATGCGAGGTGGTGGAGGTAGCAGGGGGAGGAAGAGGTTCATGATGTTGCTCTTGACCTCTTCACTCTTTCCGCACAATAACTCTCCAGCACCCTCCTCTTCTAATCCTTCTAGTGCACTGACATGGGTTCGGTAGACAAACTTGTTGATGGCTTGAATGAATTCCTCGTGCAGCTTCTTCACCTGGAGCTCCTTCTCTGACCATTCGTACGTATTTGCGGATATGTCGACAGAGTGGATTTCCTTATGATACTCAATGAGAGACTCGATGGTATCGGGTGTGAGTTTGTAGGCGACTTCATTCCTTAAGACCATGTCCACATGTACAATATACGCTTCGATATGGATGAGTTGGTAATTGAAGAGAGCTTCGACCAAAGGATTCGTATCCTTCGTTAAATCGACTTCGGGGGCTTTTTGCAGCATGATTGAGGTGAGATTCCATATCGCATTGGTATTTGATAGAGTTTCCGTTAGACATCTTTGGTGTTGTTGAACGCTGTTGAGAGGGCGCTTGACGCGATTGATGCGTTTAAGAGTCTGCGTTAACCACGGTTCTACCTTTGAACTTAATACAACATTGACTGAGCTGGCTCTGGGTGCGAAAGCCGCCGCCGATGCGGGTAGTAATTGAGGTGCCATATTGTTGATGATGATGTGGGGTATGACAGAGCAGACGGGTAGGGCGTGAAGCGACTCAAGTATATGCGACGGGAATGGGGTCGATTGATAGTGATAGAAGCTGACGTTAGATTTCGGAGTGAGATGGGCGCAGCGACAAGTCGAGAACACAAAATGGAAGGCAAGAACAAAAGAAGTAATAAGTAGAGATAAGAGTCCCAAGGTAAGGGAATTATTTCTATGCCGATCAAGGATCGTGAAGAAGAAAGAGGCAAGAAAAGTTGGACGAGAGGCGATGGTGGGGAGATATAGCAAGCAGCTGATGGGGCAGGGGGGGTCGGGGGGAGGGGAGGGTTGACGGCGGATCTTTTGGGACAGTCTGTGGGTACGGGGCCTCTAGCTGGGTGGGCTGCTAGGGCCTGCAGATAGGGTGGATATCGGCAGGCGAGGGGTCTGTCCCGAGCTTTGCTGGATGAGGCGGTGCAAGCGGACGTGCATATCTGCTAAACGGGATGGCACTGGCACTGGCACTGACGGCCTAAACCCCACAGAAAACTTGACCAACTTCAAAGACTGAACCTGGCAGGAGTGAGAAAAAGACCATGAGAAAAGAGGCGAACGAGTAACAGAGTTGGAGATGGAGAAAAGACCCAAAAAGTAAAAAAGTGCCAGACATTGCCCGGGACAAGCGTAGCTGAGCAGTGCAGGAAGCTTTGCAGATACCGCTGGCGGCCACGCCCACGATCGCGCTTCGTACCCACCTGCAATACTCATTCATGCGTGTAGCTTGATTCCATCCATATATTGGCAGGCCAGTCATAGTGAGATGTCCCGAGGCTGCAATATAAACTATAGAGCCGATCTGGCGCGCTTGTGCCGGCTGCTTGGTAGCAGGGGGCCAAGATTATGTCACTATTCGCCATAGAGGCCTCCAAACTTCATTCGGTAGAATTGACATGGCCTGGAAATTGTTTCGTACGCCATCAGCCGCGTCTGGTAACGTCGCCAAATTGCATCGAAGGGCGTTGCTCCATGGCATTTCCGGATTGGGACGGTACATAGTTTTCGACTAAGGCGGGCGGGCAGGAATAAGAGAGAGCTAAGGCTGAAGATCCCAACCGGCGATGCGATGCGATGCTATCGTAGTGCTGGGTCAGTGTCACTGAATGCCGAGGGGAAGACCTTGTTTGCTGGGACGGCCTTTACTCTCATCTAGGTCATCATTGCATCAACCCCATTCTGGTATCTGGTAGGCAGGTAGAAGTAACCTTCCATGCTAGATGGATGCATTCGAGCGCGCGCCGCTGCGAGGAAGGCCTGGTGATGCGATAGCGGTGCGGAGGTAGACGATGACCTGCAGACGCAGACGCACCGCAGAAAGCGCGCAGTACGAGCAGCAGATATTGCTACAGTAAACTGTGAAACATTTCCCACTTGGTGCAGCATTCCATGGAATGCTGCCGCCGGTGGACCGTCAACTCCTGAGGACCTGTCGTTGCATCCAACAGCTGCTGCAAGGGCGTTCGTGTGTCGCCGTCGCCTAAGCCGACGACTCGAGGAGATGCATGGCGCTGGACTGGGTCTTCTTGGTGAAGCTTTGCAACCACCAGAATGAGAAGCTCCTGCATGAATAGCTTCGGGGCTCTCTCCTGATCTTGGTCTGGGGTAAAACTACTCTAGACTCTCTATACATAGGGGGCGAGACCAACCGGGACGCGCTCTGGAAGGAACTGTGGGCGAGTTAGTGGTGAAAGGCAGCCGTTTTCGTACAGACGGTCCTTGGTGCCGCATCCATATCCCAAGGTCTTCCCGGACATTCCTGGAGGGGAGAGAAGAGCGAGAAGCTCTGCGAGCCTGTCGAGGGCTGGTGGGAAAAGATGTGATCCTGGCGGGTGCTTGGGTGAGGATTTGGGGTAGTTGAAGGTCAGGTGAGGTGAAAGGTCGTTCTGACAAGCTCATTCGTCGGTGCGTTTTTTTGGCGAGAAAGTTGATTTTGGTTCAAATGGCACTTCTGCAACCTGATTGGCCAACGCCGACGACGGCGAGACTCAAGCTAGGCCGAAAGCCAACCTCTTCCCATGTGGATAACACGGAAAACTCGAGGATGGAGGCACTCGGGGAGCACTCGTCTGGAACTTTCCCAAAATGGTGGACTTGCAGTTGCAGATGGCAGGGCAAATCTCAGTTCAAGCTCGCCCGCCGTCTTCGGTACGTAGGGGGGGCGAAGTTGGGCGGAAGTGGAAGTGGGCACCCGCGAAATGGCCGCACCTGGGAAGAAAAAGCGCGAATACGGCATCTCGTTGCTGGCGTATCGGTACAAGTCACGAACACGCTCGCTGGCTGCCTCGGTGCCAGCAGCCACACTTGGTCCTCGCATGGTGCGTTAGCTGGTGTGGCGATGCGCAGTGCAGCGCAGAAAGAGTCAGTCAGGCGCTGTGGCAAAGTCGTCGTCGTCGTGCTTGGAGCTGGCATGGTGGGCGTGTCAAAAGTTTGGCAGCGTCAAAAGAAACGGGGCACACTTCGGACCAAACCGACTCAGCCGAGTGACGTGCTGAAGAGCTTCTAGCTTAGTCATCAAGTCTCCGAAGGTGTGGCGCACCAGTACTCGCAACCTTGGAAGAAATGGACTGCTATATTTAGCCGCATCGGAGAGTCCGTGTATCGTGATCAACGAGTCCATCAGGGCGGTTCCTAGTGGCCTACCGATATAAGAAATCAGGCATATCCTGTCTACGACTTCTGTCGATCGCAAAGGTACAGTACCAGGAGTTTGTACTCATGTTCCCAGCAATCTGCTTCGAGCTCTTGTAACCTGTGAGCTTGTCTACCGCCAGTCTTGCTTCTTCTGGAAAATGATATTCCAGTCGAGAAGGAAACTTGGAAAAGAGAACTCGGCGAAGCACTTCTAGCGTCCGTTTGAAAAATCCGAGCTTCTAGCCTTCCTTCCCGTTTCCCCGGTTTTGGCACATTCATGAGCTCGGCCGATATTGAAACGACCTGAAGGATAAAGAAGGTTAACGGAGGGCCAGTTACGGTACCAACTTTCTGCAGGCCGGTGAGGGGTTTCTGCAGTCATCAGCATAAAGGTTGAGGCCCAGCAGAGTAATCTGCAACAATCTGGCGTGGAAAAGAGGAGAGAGCTGTCGTTCACGCAGGTCTAAGGAAGTGGCCATTGTAAAGCCGGGCTTCGAAATCGTCACTTGACATTCGACGAGGCCTGGTAACCTGGAAGATACGAAGCTGCTATCACGAGACTCTTCTCGTGGCTCACACAAGTTTTTAGAGCGTGACTGCGTGCGTGCATCGTGAGGCTGATGACCAAACGCTTTCCAGCGCGCACAAGAGCCATCACTAGCCATCCCCGAGCTGTATACGGTGTGTGAAGTTGCTCTTTTGAAGCGCCGTTTGCCGCTCTATGCCCGAGCTGTAAACTCGTACGCAGCAGCGTGAAATAGATTCTTGAAGCGCGCACATCGTCCCTCCAGCCGCAACATCTCCTCACTTCCTTTCCACCCGGGCCCCATCCGTATCACGGTATCAAGCCTCAAGCCTCAAGCCACTTCCCAAGCTCCAAGCTATAATTGCGCGTCTACCGTCTAGCGGCCCGCGCATCTCATCGGCTTTGCCATCCACGATACGCGGACTCGCTCGTTTCCTGCCAAGGCCCTCCAATCCTTTAGCGCCCTCCCCATTCTACGGAGAGATCTGAGGAGAGGGAGAGAAAGAAAAGGATGTTTCAAGTTTTGACAGCCCCTCGGTTCCCAGCCTATCGATAGCACGGCACTTGTGCCCCCCTGCCCATATCAACTCCCTTTTGACATGCTCCCACAACACCAAGCATACCAAACATGTTAATTGTGGTCGCGACCTTTCTTTTTGGCCACTTCGATATGCACCGACCAAGCCACACTGCCAACGTAATAACTAGGCCTACAGTAGCAATTATCCCCGCATCCGCATCCGCATCCCAGACAAGCTGAAAGCCATCTCTCCACTCCCCTATATCAACATGGCATCCGCATGAATATCACAACATGAAGATCGTCGATGTTGTGCATCCGTTTGAAGTAGATCTCATCTGAACTCGACGACACGATCAGGCTTCTGCGCTTAGAATCAGGGCAGTGCAAAGCCAGCTAATGCAAAGAACCTCTCCTCTCTAGGCCGGTATCTAGAATTAGCCGTATCAACATTTCGAAACCTGTCACTTCTTTTGAGTTTCGGATTTCTAGACACTTACGAATGTTGCCCCCTTACCTTACTTATTGTAAGGGGTAATAAGGTATGCGAAAGAGGAAGAGAGATGCAAATCAAAAGGAATAAGGCTTACCATAGGGAACCTCAGACCACTCAATGGATCCCAGCTCTGTAACATCCCACAAGTGTGCTAGCACCAGCTAACCCTGAGTTATACCCTGTGGGTTTAACTCCTTTTGCAAAAAAACAAGGCTAGTGTGAAAATAGGGGTTAGACGCTATGTGGATTGGGGGTACAGAAGCCTGAAATGTACTGTACTTTTTGGGTTAACTCCTCCTCTTTCAGGAACCAAACTACCTAGTTCATGAATAAGGGGTAGATACCAATTTGAGGACACAGTTTGTTTGATAACACCTTGAATTGTACTCTGTGGGGCCAACTCTCCTTGTTCCAGAACAAGCCTAGTCAACAAAAAAGTCCAAAGAGCCCCTTTTTATTATGAAGGTTAAGGACACAGTTGTCTGATAAACCCCCTGAGGCATGGGACTTCGCTTCGCTCCTCCACTATCTTGTCCTATCTAAGCGCGCTTCAACTCGAAGCTGTGCTTGTCTATAAGCGCTGATAGGTTTGCGAATTTAACTGACGGTAATCCGAGTACGAAAGGACCCGTGGAGTACAGTATAGGCTTGAATAGTACGAGCTAGCGCCTATTTGTGCTCCTATCTCCATCGAAGTGTCGCCGAAATCCGAATGCCACATGTTCATTCTACGGGAGAAGCCGGCCCCTGAGTGACTTTCAGTTGAGACAGCAACGTTGTTGGAATTTCTTTTGCTTCTCTTCGTCCGGCAGTCATCGTAGATGTGTCTCCAACTAGCCACGATGAGGAGATTATCCATTTGAGTTCCCGAAGATAAGGATGACTGGCGTCTTTCCGATCTTCAGGTACAGTAAGCGCCCTTGTCCTTCTTGTTACTTTCTTGGCTTTTGGTTGTTACTCAAGAATGGTAATCCTATGCGGGTTATAGGATTACCCGCATCTCGTTATTTTGACGTAGGCCAGGCCGGACTTCGTCAACGGGAGTGAGGCTCAATCTTGAATCTCCGCGATGTCCAAGTGGCCTACCGTATTAATTGGGTTATAAGCCCATAATCTCCCAGTTTAAATGCTGTTGTATTGAACTATAAAAGAGATTAAAGGTTAGAATAAGAGAGCAATAGATGATAAGCGCAGCTCTCCCGTTTTAGCTGGCACTTCACTATGATAAATTAGTATAATAAGCCGCAAACTAGAGGGAAAGGGGTGGGTTTATATACCAATTAACACGGTAGTAACATACACAGAGATACATTCAATTCGCATCGAGATAGCGAAGAGAAGAGCGTCTTCTTCCAGAAAAGACAAAACGCTTTCGTGGTGGCTCAAGTCGAAACCTCATGAAGTCAAAAGGTAGAGGTAATCACTTCCTCTAAAGTTCACAAGTCATTCGTGTCCTTCTGGGAGTTCGGCCTTCCTCAAGTCTCTCAGCAACCAGGGATGTGCACTACTTCCTTGCTGGCCTACTCACTTCGAAGGCACTGCATATATATATAACAACACAATAGAAGTAGGAAATTTTGCGATAATAACACCCCCCCTACTTTAAATAAACTAGGCCGGCGAAATCACAGATGAATGCTCGCAATTGAGAGTGGTTACTTAGCCTCCATCCAGTAGGTCAACACCTCGAAGAGATTCAAACACATAGTAACAAAACACAGTACAGACGAAAGACCTAGACTCAGACAACCCAAGACCGAAAATGAAGTCCCGACACCCAAAAGTGGCTACTTAGCCCATCCCCACCCGGCACACCTCAATACCTCGAAACCTTTTCCATCAGAGACCATAACATAACAAAGCACGAGGACTTGAAAAGAAAATCCCACTCCCAACCCCTCGCACAGCCACCTCACGAACGACCCCAAAAACAAAAATCCGTACCCGCATCGGAACGAACCCCGAACAAAAAAACGGTGAACAAAAATGGTGGCTGGCGCATGCGAAAAAAAGCTTTCATCGCAAAGCCTGTGGATATCATAGGAAAGGAAAGTTGGTACACTAGCTATTTGCGCAGGGTAGAAAGAAAAAATGGCGAAAATCCACTGTGACTGAGTCACCCAAGATGTGGATGTTATCGAAGATTTTGAAGCCCCGAAAAAAAGTGTTGGCGCGATCGTGGGAGGTCGCGACTTCTTTAAGAAGAAAGGAGTTCGGCTGATTGTGCGCGTCGATTTCTTTGGGGGGGGGCTGGGGGCTAGAAATGGAAGGCGCGGGAATGCTCCAAATATCTACTGATGGGCTTTGGGAAGGAGATGCAAGAGATGCGATTTTTAAGCGAGCCTAAAACTTTGTCTCGCAAACTTCTCTCGGTTTTGTTTTAGTTTTGCAGATTTTATTGCGGCGTTTTTGTTGATCACGAGGTCCAAGAAAGGGTATATGACCAGCCGTATATAATAGATGGCTTTATTCGAGATGGATTATCTTGGAAGTTGGAACCTACCGGTAGTCACGATGCGTCCAGTTTTCCTTCTGTCAGGCACGTGAACAAATTTGTTGTGGTGGAGACCTAGAATTCTCCGGCGTTTGGTCGGGGAAAAGCTTGGATGCAATGAGATGCGCTGCTTTCCACAACACCTTCCCAACTCTCTTATTTTTACTACTGCCGTTTACCCTTCATTTTCCAGCCGAAACCCGACGACTCTAGGTACCGTATATCAAGAATATAAATTCAGAACATGCGCGGGATTTTCCCATCACATCATTACCCCGCATTCTCCAATACGCCTTTCAATACGAACAAGCTGGCTCTGGCAGCGAGATCGATCAAACCAGGCTATGTCACTCTGTGCATGGCCTCTCCGGGTCATTCAGTTGCTCCCGGGGCCGTGACCACGATCGTGACCTTTGGGGTCCAGGTAAACACAGAATACTTCTGCGGCAAGCCCAAAAGAGCCATATCGCCGCCAGAAAGTATCGAAACCTAGCGCGGTGCAACTTTACCTTTCTCCGCTTACCTATCCAATATATATTAAGACCGCAATAGTACACCGGCATGGATCTAGCGATATGGAATTTCCAAACTCCCAAGCTGGCAATGACCCAAAGTGGAAGTTCATCCCCTTTTCCCGCGTGGTATTCATGGATCTCTCGCTACACACACGTTGATATCTCCAGGATACGTTCCTGCATGGGGATTTTTTGTCTTTCATCATTGCTTATCCTGTGCGTTTTCGGGTCCTTTGACTCCATGACTAGATAGGGAAAATCATCTGTCACTCAGTATGTCCTAGGCGCAACTGAGTCTGTTGCATTTCCAGGCAGGTGCTAGTGTACCAGTGAAATAAGTACAAGGTAGCCTCCTCTTTTATTTCTCTTCGCGCGAATGACTTTGCTCAAATCGATGCTTGTGCCAGCTGCTTCAGCAGTGTCTTGACATTCCTCGGCGAGTTGGGGCTGTACCATCACAGGTACAACTTGCTGTGAAACATTGCATGCAGATTTAATCCTCCGTCAAGTAGCGCAGACCGCGCTGCCGTCAAGTCACTCCAAATTATATTGTAATAATGTCCCTTTTCAGTCTTCTCTTGGCCGTTTCGGTATTGGGTCACTCAGTGCTGGCTTTCGCACCACAACATAATTTCGCAGCGGATGTTCATCGATTAAATCTACTCCAAAACTCATTCTCCGATAACGCCACAGAGTTGCAGAAGCGCGACGATGTTCCAGCGGGTTACGTCGCCAGTCCTTACTACCCAACGCCGAATGGAGGATGGGTTGATGCTTGGTCCGCGGCCTACGCAAAGGCGGAGATCGTTGTTGCTCAGATGACTTTGGCTGAAAAGGTTAATTTGACGACGGGTACAGGTTTACTGATGGGACCTTGTGTTGGAAATACTGGATCTGCGTTGCGTTTTGGAATTCCAAGTCTGTGCCTCCAAGATTCCGCCCTTGGAATAGCAGCAACGGACAATGTCACCGCTTTTCCTGCCGGTATTACAACTGGAGCAACATTCAACAAGGATTTGATGTACGCCAGAGGTTTGGCATTGGGAGCAGAAGCTCGTGGAAAGGGAGTCAATATCCAACTTGGTCCGACAGTTGGCCCGATTGGACGAAAGCCAAGAGGAGGAAGGATTTGGGAGGGCTTTGGTGCAGATCCATCTCTTCAGGGTATTGGAGGATCGCAAAGTATCCTAGGAATGCAGGCCAATGGTGTCATAGCTACGGTTAAGCATTTCATTGGCAATGAGCAGGAGGAGTACAGAATGAATATCCCACCTCATGGACTGAAGCCAGCTATAAGCAGTAATATCGACGATCGAACTCTCCATGAGCTTTACGCATGGCCATTTATGGATGCTATCAAAGCGGGTGTTGGAGCTGTTATGACGGCCTACAATGATGTGAATGGTAGCGCATCTTCTCAAAACAGTAAAATGATCAACGGCATTTTGAAAGATGAGTTTGGATTTCAGGGACTCGTAAGTTAAAGCTCCAAAAACAGGTTTAGGGAAGCACTATTAACAACGATCAGGTTATGAGCGATTGGCTTTCTCAAATCGGTGGTGTTAGCTCTGCTCTTTCCGGTCTAGACATGTCCATGCCAGGCGATGGAAACACCCCTCTTCTCGGCTTGTCATACTGGGGCTACGATCTCTCAACGGCCATTCTAAACGGCACGGTTCCATTAACCCGTCTCAATGATATGGTAACTCGTATCGTTGCAGCCTGGTACCAAATGGGCCAGGACAGCGACTACCCCCTGCCCAACTTTTCCGCAAATACAGCAGCTGCCACAGGACTGTGTTACCCTGGAGCCATAGTCTCCCCGAATTGTTTACTCAACCAATATGTCAATGTTCAGAGCGATCATGCGACTGTAGTGAGAAATATTAGCCGAGAGGCTGTTACCTTGTTGAAGAATGAGGATGGTGTTTTACCGCTTTCGAAAAGTGCTCCGTTGTTCTTGTTTGGTTCGGATGCGCAGAATAATCCGGCGGGGCCGAATGCTTGTACGCAGAGGAGTTGCAATACGGGCACTCTGGGTATGGGATGGGGAAGTGGTGAGTTGTATCCTTTAACCCCCCTTTTTGAACCCAAAAATTGACTTGGAAAGGAACTGCAAATTATCCATACTTGGATGCTCCAGTTGACGCGATTAAACTCGTATCCTCATCTGTGACAAACTACTCCAGTGACACTTTCCCCAGCGGACTCACAGCTACGTCCTCGGATATCGCCATTGTCTTCATCACTAGTGATTCCGGTGAGAATCAATGGACCGTCGAAGGTAACCCTGGAGACCGCCTATCCAGCGGTCTCGTTTCCTGGCATAACGGAGATGCTTTAGTACAAGCAGCTGCAGCACTTTACTCTACCGTCATCGTAGTCGTTCATACCGTCGGGCCCATCATTGTTGAACCCTGGGCCGATCTGCCCTCCGTCAAGGGAATCGTCTTTGCTCATCTCCCTGGCCAAGAAGCGGGAGGTTCGTTGACCGATATCCTTTTCGGAGACTACTCTCCTTCCGGCAAATTGCCGTATTCCATTCCAGTTGCAGAATCCGACTACCCTGCCTCTGTGAGTCTTATTGGTTACGAACTTGGTCAACCTCAAGATACATTCTCAGAGGGACTATACATCGATTACCGCTACTTGAACAAGAATAATGTCAAACCGCGCTACGCCTTCGGAAGCGGCCTTTCGTACACGAATTTCTCGATGAGTTCAATGACCATCACAGCCATCACGGCACTTTCATCTCTCCCTCCTGCCAGAGCAGCAAAGGGAAGCACACCCACTTACTCAACTGACATTCCAGCTGCGAGCGAGGTCGCCTGGCCTACAGGATTCAACGTCATCTGGAGATATCTATACCCCTACCTCTCGGACCCAGAAAGCATCATAAACAACGGCTCCTCCTTCGCCTACCCCACCGGCTACACCACAACGCCCCAACCCGCGCCCGCCGCCGGCGGCGCCCAAGGCGGAAACCCCGCCCTCTACGACACCATGTTCAACGTCTCCGTAACCATCACCAACACGGGTTCCTACGCCGGAAAATCCACAACTATGCTCTTTATCCAACATCCCTCTGATTCTTCTTACGATACACCGATTATACAGCTCCGAAACTTTGAGAAAACAGGAACTTTGGCGCCAGGCGGGGAGGAGGTGTTGACGATGAGCGTGACGAGGAGGGATATGAGTGTGTGGGATGTGGTAGAGCAGAATTGGGTGCTTCCCGTTAGTAGTAGTGAGCCTTTCTTGTTTTGGGTTGGGGAGGGGAGCGGGAATTTGACGAGTGCGTGTGAGAGTATAAGTAAGACTTGTACGAGTGGGAGGACGAGTCCTATTACTGTGCCTGTTTGAGGGGGTGGGGGAGGGGGGGTTGTTTTGTGGAAGCGAAGGAGGAGGAGATGGGATGAAAATTTAGAATATTATGAAGGAATACCTTTTTTTTCTTTGTTACTACATATCCCTTTGCATCGCCGCGCAACCAGCTCGGATAACTATGCTCTATATCTTTTGAAGGTCTTACCGTTATTGTAGGTGTTAGCAACCTCGATTCTCGCTAGTCACGTTAAGCGAGGGGGAGAAATAGGAGAGGCACAGAAACTAGAACGAGCAAGTGAACATGAACGTAAACGAGGTACAGTACAGTGCTACAACTTCCAAGCTTCTCGAAAGACCTCGAAACGCATCCTTGAAAGGTGCAAGTAAACCATTTTCGTGAAATTCTGAAGGCCAACGTAAGTACTGAAATCGAGTTCTCGTCTGAAAAGGGGTAGGATTTTGAGTTGAGGGGGAACTAGGGACTTGCTAACGACATTGCAACGACACCCTGACCCCTCATCATATAAAGATCTTCTGCTAACAGAATGCTCCCTATCAAGACCTATCATCACGTAACCTTTACATAGCAGCCGATTGGCCAGCCACAAAAGCTAAGTTCTCTCTAGCCATTAGTCAACCAGGCTATCGGGACGCGAAAGTCACGTAGAAACTAAATCCTAGCTGCTGGAGGCCGTGCAACACGCTATCCATCGGTACGGGATGACATACATAGCATCATCCACTAGCTCACCAACACCAAGTTAGCGCTACTACGCACTTGCTAGTATAGTATAGACTAACATTACGAAGGAAATGCTAGCATGAGCTTGAAGCTGTCAAAGCGTACGCCTGCTACCGTATTAATCAGGGTATAAGCCCACCCCTTTCCCTTAGGCTAGGCTTATTATCATAGTGAATTAGAGTTAAAACGGGAGAGGTGCAATTGCTGTCTATTAGCTCTCTTATTCGATCTTTATTCTCTCTTATAATTCTAATACAACAAGATTTAAACTGGGAGATAATTAGCCTATAATCCGGTACCTTAGTGCATAGGAAAAGGTTCACGATAATCGGTATAAGAACAGACATAGAATAGACATACATACGTTACATCACAACACAAAACGAAATCCAATATTGCCATGACAAGGGTTCCTAAATCTCGTAAACTAGGTACTTATCATCATCTAACGAGAGATGCAAACCATGGAAATTCAAAAGTTCAAGGTGAAAGCATTGAAGCAACTCAAAGCACGAGTGGCGCGTTGAGGTGTCAATGTGGATCGCACTTGATTGCAATTTGCACCAGTGTACAGTAGCACTTTTAAGGCGCGATGGTGGCAATGGAAGTGTCGAGGAACCATGCAGAGGGTTCCGCTGGTTTGTTGGCGCAGTGGTTGTACTTAAGTTAGGAAGGCACGAGTGGCGCAATTTTTGAGGTGTCGCGGCGTCAATGTAGCAATTTGGAAGTGAAGGCGCGAGGACAGTAATCGAAGTGTCGAGGAGGCGCGCAGAGGGTGTCGCAAATTGCTCTTCTGCTGGTTTGGCTCAACGGTCACTCTTAAGTTGGGAAGGCACGAGTGGCGCAATTTTCGAGGTGTGTCGCAGTCGGGGGTGTCAAGGCGACGAGATGTCGAGGTGTCACGGCGTGTTGCAGTTGATTGCGCCAGTGTAGCAATTTGGAAGGGAAGGCACGAGTGGCGCATTTTGAGAGGTGTCGCAGTTGAGGTGTGTCGCAATTTAGTGAGGGAAGGAACGACGTGGAGAGGGATGGAGCAACAGGGAGAGATGGACGCAAAGAACGCCTGCCCGAATCGGGACTGGCGCATTTATTAGCGCGACTATAAGCCCCCCCCTCGGATTGGACTCTCTCTTCTACACATCAATCCATCAAATTTTGTAGAGCTGGAATTCACGAATCTCGATGCCGAAGACACACCGACATTGTAAAGTAAAAGGGAGAATCCAGTAAGACGGTAGGTTTGCGGTGAATGATGACCCTTCCTCGGATTCTCTAGCTTTGCATGGTGAAGTCGCGCGCAGTTACGATTGCTGCTATGGCTGCAAACAAAGGTCATTCCTGAAATGGTTTGATTTTGCGTTGCGCCTCCATAGCTTTGAAGTTGAGAGGAGCTAAGTGTAGATAGAAAGCAGATTGGTATTCGGATGCAAAACGGTGAAGGGTAAGAGAGTCCCAGATGACTAGGATAATCATTTTTCTTTTCATATTCACTTACCATCTTTCACTGAACCCCTCTCCTAATTCCACAAGGTAGTATCCTTACAACAACCCTCCTAATCTCCTCATCTCCCATCCCCACTTCCTCCTTTCCGATTCCCAAAACATAAAAGGCATGCAACTTCAATACACTAATTACGTAAGACGTATATAGTAGATCTTTTCGAAAAATTAACATATCATCTAATATTCATCCAAAAGTATTTGTTGATCTCTGAAATTGTTGAGAAATAATGGAGAGAAAGGTGGATAGAGATTGGAGGGAAAGAGATTTTATGGTAGGGGGAGGGATGGGATTGAGGGATGGGGTTTTTGTCTTGCGGTGCTGGGGGAGTTGTGAGTTCTTGGGATGATAGAAGGGGGAGAGGTGGAATTGAGGGATTCGTGGGGTTGTATTGGGGTGATTGGGTTGAGGTATGGAAATACCAGGAAAAAGGTTAATACGTAGAGAGTCTTATGGTACATGTCGCTTTGCAAAGTCGATTCATTAAATAATTTGGGTATCTCAAACAAGTTCACTCCGACCAATCTCCCATCCTCTCTACATCCAAAATCCTCTCAAATCTCCTTCACAAACCCCACCTCCACCATCTGCTCAACAGGAATATTCATATCCGCCATCTTCGTACGACTATTCTCCCTAATCCACAAAAAAGCGCTCAACAAAACGCGTCTCACGATATTCGTGCCCTTCTTAATACGCATTTGTTCCTTGCCTATCATATACACAGTTTGCCTTTCCGCTGCCTGTGTTAGGAGGGTCAATTCTTTTTGGATGGCGGGACTATGGCCGATACTGGTGGCTTTGTCGGTGCCAGAGGAGGAGGATGTGGAGTCTGTGTCACGGGTTATGTAGAGGACGAGCTGTTCGACGACGAGACGGCCGAGGTCGGGCGTGACGATGGTATCGGTGTAGCCGTGGCGGATTGTCATACGGTAGCAGCCTGGGATGCTCGTTCGTTGGCAGACATATCTTTCGGCTTCGGGGATGCTGGGACGGGAGAGGGAACGCATGTGGAAGAAGACGACGATTTGGGGACGCGCGCTGAATTTACGGACGAATTGTGTGAAGACGACGGGGACCATATCGCCGATTTTATCGAAGAATATACCTACGCCGTTGACCTCTCGGACTTTCATACCCCCAAAAGCCTCTGTGAGTTTAAGTTCACCACTTTTCTCATCGGCGACAAGAAGGTGACTGGTCTGAAACCGGTCTTCCTTTTCGGCGGTCCATTGGTTTTCTTTTCCGAAGCGCCAGAGGATGAAGATCATGGAGATGAGGGATGAGAGCACAATCGTGAACCAAGCTCCGGTTGGGACTTTGGTGAGGGCTGAAGATAGGTAGACGCCATCGAAGGCAGCGAAAACCAAGAAGAAGAAGAAGACGATGAGGAAATGGATGCGCCATTTGATCAGGGCAACTAGGGAGACCATGCAGGTTGTGATGAAGGTTACGAAGATGACGCAAACGCCGTATGCCAATCCCAGAGCGGTCGTCTATGTAGAAGGTTAGCAGGGTTTTAGTGAAGGCGGATATAAGGGATCGGGAGACTTACGTTATTGTAGACGGCCGTGACAACAACACTACCAATCATGAGAAGCCAGTTCGCCAATGGAATGTACTATGCGCTATTAGCTTTTAAACTCAAATGTGAATTTACCGACTTTCTTACGATTTGTCCGTGGAAAACCTTCGAAACATGGACGACCTTGATATGAGGAAAATAAGACATTCTCATAACTTGAGCCATCAATTGAAAACAACCAGTGATCAGTGCCTGGCTTGCAACAATAGCCGCAAGAACAGCGATGACTAGACTGAAATAGAAAGTTCCAGGAGGGACAGTGTTGAAGAAGGGATTGGTATATGCCTCTCCAGTTGCATCCTGCTCGTAAATTAGCATTGGAAATCACAAAATATCTTGAGATACTGACTTGTGAGATGTAAGCTGCTTGACCGATGTAAGCGAGAAGCAAACAAGGATAAGCAAATCCCAACCAAGATACCTGGACAGCCCTCTTACTGAAAGCCCCAAGATCTGCGAAAAGCGCTTCGACACCAGTGAAGCAAAGCAGCAGCCCACCAAGCGATTTCCAGCCCTCTTCCTTGTTACGTACTAAATATTGGCCTGCGAAGTATGGACTGAATGCTTTAAGTACGCTATGATCGAACATGGTGAGGTTGTATATGCCGCACACAAGGTTGAAGAGGAGCCAAATGATGACGATTGGAGCGAAGGTGCTTGCGATTTTGGTCGTTCCGAAGGGTTGGATTGCGAAGAGGAGGACTAGGACGGTGCAGGACACACCAATGATTGTAGCTTGAGAGATGTCCGGCTGAGCTACACGGAGACCTTGAATAGCACCCAAAACAGATTGTGCCGGTGTTAAGACGCCATCACTTCGAGCTGTTAGCATCATTTGAGCCTCAACAAAGTGGGATACTTACGACATAACCATCGAAACCCCCAAAACTCCAAGGAACTTCAAGAAGAGGCGAGAAGCTGCAGATTTCTCAATGAAATCTCTGATCGCTCCATTCACAGGTCCCAATTCCCCAGTTGTATGACGTTTCATCTTTACCGTTCCTGTAGTATTGGGATCTTCGCGGACGATGTGGGCGTAGCGGGCGAGCAAGCTGTAAAGCGCGAAAGTTCCTCCCTCGCCTGGGAAAATCATTAGCTAAGAGTCTATAACTATGATCGGCGCGAAAATGTTAGACTTACCATCATCATCAGCTGCCAAAACAATAAAGACGTATTTAATGGAAACCATGATTGTTAAACTCCAGATGATAATGGACAAGGCTCCAAGCAAATCGTCATAGGTAGGTTGACTTGTGAATGTCGAGGAGTAGACGTAAAGGGGGGAAGTGCCAATATCTCCATAGATGACGCCTGTAGATTGATATGCTAGCCACATAAGCATCCAACCGGTGTATTTCTACCCCCAACGAAAGAGTTAGCTCCACCATCAAGTCATCGTAAGGAGAAATGAGCACACATACCTGCTTCTTGTGGCTGTTCAAGTCCTCATTGGCAATCTGGACGGCCTTCTCTACATCTTGATCGTTCGCCTTCTCTGCAGCCTCTGTGGCATCTTTGCGCGCAATGGCATCAAGATCCGCGCTGCTTCGCGCCTTCAAAGGTTGAATTGCGTCTCCGAACTGAGTGTGCTGGGCATCTTTGATATCTGCCATGACTGGACTTGGACTGCTTTTCAAGAATTGAAAATCGCAAGGAGCCAAGAGCAAGCAAAGCGCGGCAGGGAAAGCACAAGCAGTAGGCACGACGAGCGCGAAAGACGAGGGGAAACCTTGAGACAAACTGGGAACAAACAACAGAAGTCACCTCCTACTTATGCGCCCCAGCAACGACCCCAACCACCGACAAACACCTCTCCCATTACGGAAATTAAATCAAACGCCATGAATTGTCCTGGCCGGCACAGCCCATCGCAACCCCAATGTTGGTTTGCGCCGCAAAAGAGGAAGTCAATTGCAGCATACCGCATTCGAACCAATATATATCCCAGACGGCGCCACGAGCGGGCCCTACCAGCATCACACAGCATCACACAAAGTATATAAAAAGGAGTACAGGGCATCTTGACCAAGCAGCAGTCTTATCGGAAGCACGAGATTCGAGGAGGCCAAAATGCCTCATATCGTGAGATTGGTGTGGTCGAAGCTGCAGAAAATGCCTCAAAACAAAGCCGGGAGAATCGTGGGGAAATGCCACTTTTCTCAGGAGCGCGGCGAAACCATACCGAGTACTTGCACGTTGTTGGCATGTGAAAGACAGGGACCTATTGATATGGAGAATTTAGAGAGTACAAGTTTTGCTTTTTCTTGCCATTGTGTTCACCCTCGATTTCGATTTATTGGGTCGTTTATAATCATTTGATGTTTGTCGTTTGGTCGTCGTCGTCGTATAACCCCCAGGTTGGCAAGCGTGCCAATGAGGCCCGTTCCCTGCAATCCTCCCGCATATTAATAAAGCCCCTATCGCTTAAGTATGCACTTGCGCAAAGCATTGAAGCACTGCAGTTTTCAGGTACCCAAAGTGTAACCAACCTTAGAGAATTTGGAAGGTAGATATACTAGATACCAGTAAGTAGAGCATCCCAGAATCTTTACTCTACTTGGACACTCTTCAGCCCCGTAAAGAAGCAATTCGAGTATATTCACTACCAAGACACCTGGTTGTAGATGAAAGGTCCTCTATCCAATCAAACCCCGAGTCCCGAGCACCTTGTCAACCTAAAAACATTTGTTCTGCACAACCAAGTGAACGATCGGATGAGACAACAATTACTTTCAACTCTTCAGTCGAATACAGTTCAGATGAGAAAGGTCACATGTGGCGTCTTACGAGTACCTCATCCTCATCTAGTCCAACACAATAGTTCGGACCAGGTCACTCACGTACACCACACAACCACACAAGCGTAAGCTCACTTATCGACCCCCACACGTAAAACAGGTACACAATTGCAGAGCTCACTTCTCAGTGGCTTATTATTCTGTTCTGGTTTTTCCAGCTTCTCATGGCAAGTCCATGCGAAGCTTTCCGTTGCCCCCATACAACCTCACATACCCATGATTGATATACATTTGGGGGTATCCCATGTCAACCCAGATCCAATGTCCCCATCACGCCCAGCTCCATGCGCCGCAAGTTTTCCCCTTGTATAATTCAATGCCTACCTCCATGCCCGCCCATATTGTTTCCGTGACCGTTTATGTTCATTCCTCCCATTCCGTATTGTTGCGCATTGAACAAATCGTCCTGCCCAATTTCTGGTGGTTCCATATTGAATGGCATGAACCACGCGCTGCTAGGCTCTGTCACAAACCCTCCCATCCCATTCATTTGCATGTCCCAATTTGTCCCATCAAGTAGATTTTGGGACCCCATGGACGACGTATCCATGCCAGCATACGCACCGAAAACAAGCTGTCGATCAAGCTGTGGTAAAATCCCTTGTTGGTGTGGTGGCAAAGGCATGAGATCGTGCCCGTAGTAAGGTGCTTGATTGTACATGTTTGGTGCTGTTGGGCTCATATGGCTATAAGTTTGAGCCATTTGAGGGTTCTGCATGCGTACTGGCGCGGAATTCATATTTGGGGCATTTGGAACGTTAGTATTCACACGTTCAAGCGTTTGTCCCGGATGATTCTGTTGAACTTTCTTGGCTTTCCGTTTTGGAAGCCTGGCCGACTCGCGATCTTGCGGATGA
Source organism: Hymenotorrendiella dingleyae (assembly GCA_003988905.1). Taxonomy (NCBI): domain Eukaryota; kingdom Fungi; phylum Ascomycota; class Leotiomycetes; order Helotiales; family Helotiaceae; genus Hymenotorrendiella; species Hymenotorrendiella dingleyae. The sequence goes on from QYAP01000229.1 coordinate 35,216, forward strand.
AGAGGAGCGAGTGTGTGAAAGAACTCTTCGACCGTATGATAATCGGATTTTTGTTCCAGCACGGCATCATCGCCCTTCTCCTTCTTGACGACAACCATAGGATCTTCAAATTCGGAGGACGAAACTCCGTGAGGGTATCGGTCAAACCAATCGCCATACTGAAATATCCCCGAAGTCTGCGTCGTTTTGTTTGTGGAAGTGCCCTGTGCGGCATCGGCACACATCTTGAATTGCTCTTTTAAGCTTTCCGACATGAAATGGAACATGCCCCAATACTTTTTCATCTTCGACAAATACTTGACATTTGTGGCAAGGTTTCTCTTAGATGCCGTTTCCATGGCAGCATTTTTGGAGAAGACACCGAAAATGTGGACAGTACTCGACAAGAATGCACAATAACCTGTGAACGGAGCCGTGACAAAATATGGCTCCGAATCTCGCAGCAGTTCCGATATCCTGTTCGCAGCTCCAAATGCCTTTGCGCCGGCTTTGGTAACGAATTCCTTCGGAACATCGGTAGGCGGACGAGCCCCAGGATGCCCAGGAACTGCAAATCGATTCATGAAAAGTATACACTGCTGTATCGAAATATGAAGAAACAAGTATTGATTGGCCAAAGCTTCTGTCTCATGGGTGTGCAGATTTTCTGGCGTATACGATAATGACTCGGGGAGACTATCACTGATCTCTTCCGTCTGTTTTAGTATGCTGGAATACGTGGATTCTGGATGCCACATAGGATGAGGATCCTGTTCTTTACCACCGAGGTTTAGATGGTTGATAATACGACCCCATAATGCAATTGAACGTATCATATAGGCCGCTACCCCCATGTTTTCTTTAGAATCGGAGAGCTGACCAGCCCCCGGAGAGACAGGATGTGGTACATCGCCGCCTAGGTCCTCTGTTGGCCCTGGCATATCTAAGTGGAAGAGTTTCTCCTTGATTGGGAGTTGCACCTTGATCGTGTCCTCTTTGATGAAGGTGGGTCTATCCGTACCAGACGAGTTGAATCGATCCATGAGAAAGCAAGCCCACATGGTCCGACGTCGTATCTCGCGATCGATAAAACTCAATTCTGTAGACCCGTTACGTTGAGTAGGATCATAGTCCAGGTCCCGGTGCAGTTGGAGGGCGTAAGCCATCCGGATTGCCATTCCTCCTAAAGACCAGCTTCGACCTCCCTGGCAAGTTCCAAATTCGTGCAGACCAAGAATCAACAAGCATGTCAATATCGTAATATTTGGCCACTCGTATCGTCGCATAACTATGTCTCGAGCTTCAGAGGCCCATTCCTCCCCTCTCAAAAAATTAGGTGATGTAGTAGTGAGTTTTGGGTGTGTTGAGAAGCGTGCGGAGATTGCACAAACAGCAAGAATTAATACTGGCGGTATCGTGCCATTCCTACTCTTCATATTAGTTACCAGCATATATCATGTTACTACGATCACTTACTTCAATTTTCTCATAAAGGATGGTTTATGAAGGACATGATATGTTTGACCATAGATATTCTCGAAAAATACCTCGGCTAAATGCTCCTGGATTTCCTTGGATGGTAATGCTTCAGCGCCTTCCAATAGCAGCTTGCTTTCTTCAACTTCTTGAATCATTAGAGAATTTGGTCTAGAATCTTTTGCAGCGGAAGAAGTTTTGGCCCAATTATCCAATTCCGGACCAAAAGCTTCGTCTGCAGCACGCTTCTTCGCGGATGCGTTGCGAGCAGGCACTGTCCCCGGAATAGCTGGTTTGACCGTCGCCCTCGTCACTGAGGCAGCCGAGCTGTCTTGTTCCTCCTTGGGCACTATCTTGATGATTCGCTCCTCCATCCGTTTGAGCCGTTTATCGAGCATGGCCATGTAATCCGTCCGGGGTGCGGCCTTTCGCGTGGTCACTTTGTAAACGCATGGTAGCCGCGACCTCAAGCAATGCTTGCATGCGGGTTTCTCTCCTGAGCAGCGAATTTTCTTCCTTCGACATGCTATACATGCCAATGGCAACCGCTTTCGTTCTTTCCCCGCCTTGGTCTTCAATTCGCTCCATGGTGGATTCGGGTCATTCTTCTCCTCCTTGGACCTGCCCCCTAAATCGCTCCCATCCAGTGCTCCCCCATTGTTGAGTCCAAATTCGTCGTTGTACCCTTTCTCCAAATTTCCACTGGCCCGGATGCTCGAAGGACTGGCTCCGTCTGAACCACCACTCACACTTCTCTGTCCTTGTCCTACGACGCCACCATTGAAGCCCTCGCGTGGCACGGCCGGCATTGAGACGATCGAGGTCCGATGTTCGGGAGGCAGTGGTGTGCTCGAACTTCGATGGTCTGAAAGGTGCGCGGAGAGACTGTACGGATCGGTGCCGCCGTCCATGTTGGTGTCGATTCGCAGTCCATTGTCATTCAGATTCTGGTAGGGAAACTCGAAGTCGGCAAAGTGTGAATTGCCGATAGCTTCGAGTTGTGGTGGGGTCGTGTGGACTACCGAGGTGTTCTGCGAATGGCGGTCCATCATGAATTGCTCCATGCCTAGCGGTTCGTGATGCATCGGCACGACTCCCACGGCATCGTCCATGGGATGGGGATGGTGAAAATCAGAAGCATTGCGCGCTGGATATGGCGGGAGGGGCACTTGGCTGGCCATCGTCTCTCACGGCGACGAGACTCACTCACAGAGAGATGGAGGTCTTTGATATTAATGATATCGCGAGGCTGCTCTGACGTCGTTCGCATGAACCCCGAAACGAACCATCTGAGGCCGAACTCCAATACGGGTTCAGGTCTTTTCCCACATTGCCCACCGGCGCGGTGGTGTTTAAGCAACAGCTCGTCGTGCTGGCGTGCTGGCGTCCTCGATTAGTGTCTCGTAAGTGCGCAAAGCTGCCTACCGTCAAGGTCTTTCGGAGATCTCTCGGGCAGGTGATAGCGAATCCGGTGGGACTGTAGCAACTTCCGCTGCGAAGTGAGTAAATACAATTCTACAGAAGTTGCGGTTGCGGTAAGATGTTCGAGGTTGTGATGCTGCTAATCCAAAATAGAAAAATGTGAACGAACGGTGAAATAGGTAATGCCACCGACCGTTGGATAGCGTCTTGGGTTTTGGTTTTTGTCCGGTCTGGGCCTCGAGGGGAATAAGAACCTTAAAACTCGACGACCAGCAGACCGTGGTGACAGTTCAAAGTTGGCAGTGCACCGACCAGCCAGCCCCAAGGGATCCCCAAGCGCAGAAAGCTAAATGACAAATTGTTGACAAATTGTGCGGACGGGAGTGACGAGGGGCCTATTATTATTCTCTTAGCCCAGCTTGGGGTTTGGCCAGGCGGGCCAGGTTGTTGGGTATTTGATAATTAGCTTTCAGGAATTGGCGGAGAGCCTTTTAACACTGGGCGTAATCGACAGAAGTTTGACCTAACGACCCAACCCATCCCTGGTGGGGAAGCCGTTCTGATCTTTAGAGTGGAGAGAGACGATGGACGATGGAAACGATGTCAGTGCTAAGAAGACGCTGCTGACCCAAAGAAGACTCAACTCCGGTAACATCCCACGTCCGTTTCTTTTGCATATCCCCAGACGCCCAGAGGCTCAATCGATGAAATGTGTGGTAGCATCCGTGGCCTCTCTGCCCAGAAAGAGGATGGACGGCGAGCTGACCTCATTTTTCCGCAATAGGCCTTCTCCAATTGCAACCCAGGCCATCAGGGCCCGACTAGTTAAATCGAAGTGTACCTGGGTGAGTGGATGACTCTGCTTTGGCGTCTACGCTCTATGGGAGTTGCGGAATACCTGCAAATGTCCCATATGAAGCAGCATTTCCGAGGCCCATTTCAGCCATTGCGTCCAGTAGCCGCCCATAATTGGCCACATTCGGTGCTTGCGGTGTGCTTTTCTGCATTATTAATGCAGGCATGGGCGATGCTGCAAAGAAACTCTCCCTCTCTCCTCCTCCCAGCATCAGCGTCGACGACATGGGCCAGGTGAGGGATCGTCACACCGTTCCAAGCCCAAAGCCGCAAGGAATAGAATAGGGAGAGTTGGACTGCCTGCGTTACCCGACGTTGAAGAGCCCGACCCCGATCTCGGCCATGCGGACTACTCTACTCTTACTTCTTCAGACAACTCACAACTCTTGCACAAGAACTTGAACGAAGAGAAATTAGACAGCCTTATAACAGACTTATCGCGTGATTCAAACTTTCGTAGCGTATCTAGGTAGGGCAGAGTCGGGTAGGCTTGCGTGAAATAGTATGAACACCGTTTCATTATCAAACTCAAAAGCCCTGTCATCGGAGCGAGGGAGGAGAAAGTCCCCCCCTATCCGGTGCCAAGAGAATGGTCCTTCTATTTTCAAATTAATCGCGGGGTGAGCTTCCTATATAATTACAGAAGAAGACTAGAAGAAACAAAGGCTGTCGAGAACCTTGACCATCCGGATCTCGTGCCAACCTCATCTGCACGGGCAATCTATCGTCGGAGCATTTTCTTGCAACCTGCAGGGATCGCCCTCTTTTCCACGGATTGCCATCCTTCGATCGTCTCGCTTGCCAGATCTGACCGATTTCTGGTGGTGCGCGAGGACAAAACATAATATCTTCTTATACTTCGCTACAACATGGGAGAAAAGCATCGGCACGAGCTCAATGCTCGCTTCCATCCATTCATCTTGTTGCGAGCTGATGCAACCCCGCCCTCCTGATGTACACAATTTGAACTGGGGAAGTTAGCGAGAAGTAGTATCGCCGAGAGCATCATTTATGGCATGGATTTGGACAAAACTCGCCAATTGAAGTTTTGGCTCACCGCCTATATATACCCTAGCCAAAGCACTTTAGAACTGGCCACCACAACGCATATAAGGCCTAGAGATATAGTTCCTGGCTATAATATAGATTTAAATAAGAGGTTTCCTACGGTCCAAAAATTAAAACTGTAGCTCTAATATTAATGATGATGCGGCTAGAGTTATGCGGGTAGTTATTTGATGGGGTGGCCCAAGCTCCCCTTTTGTTCGCGTACGGCAATACTACGGTAGACTCGGCTTTAAGTGATAGGAAATCTTAAAAATAAAATAAAAATATATTATATTTTTTTATTATATTAAATTATAGCCTAAGATAGAATACCCTTAATAGCTTTTATTTTAAACTTTTATTTTTAGTATTCGTAGTGATGCAACTAAATTTAATTAAGATATATATTTTGATGGGGTGGCCTAAGCGCCTATGCCGAGGTACGATTTTGAGGTCCTTACTCGAGCCCGGTTGAACCCCGGCTCCGGCTACTTTGAGGCTTAAAATCTTTGCGACGACTTATTGTAATGCGCCTTCTATAAAAAACTCTGATCTTTGGCTTAACTACTCTTCCGACTACAGGTTATTAGGATCTTCAATAATTAGAATTATAGCTTCTATATTGGTGGTGATGCGGCTATAGTTATAAATGTTGAGTTTTAGTTGGGGTGGCCTGAGCGTGCGCCGCTTAACCCCTTCTGGGTGCTAGGCGGCAGAACTTTCAATTGGCGAGTTTTGTCCAAATCCATGCCATAATCATTATTATATCCTGCATATAAACGTTGAGGAGTAGCTTTGGTAAGGAGTTTGAGCTTGGCTAAACTTATTTCGCCTAGCAACTGTTTCTTCGTGATACCAATGAATGGCATTTGCGGGTGATTGGAGGTTGTGATACGCTCGCGGTATGCTTCCCTACTTCCCGCCAAACTACCGGCCAGAGGTTGACATTGTCTTCAAAACACAGGATATAAAGAGTAATATTCCTACTCCTGCCACTTGGAAATAGTATTTTATGGGTTCCTTCAGGCCCCGTCGTACAATTGGCAGGGTTGTACAGAAAGTAACTGGGTTGCGACGGCTAATGCTGGTCCATTCTGCCTTGATCTCCTCCCGTCTCCATGCCTCCACGGAGCAAACACCCAAAGAGGCCTGATTGATTAGGGCTATGAGCCGGAGTGATCCGACGCCCACTCAAACGCCACGATAGGTTTAGACGACATGCGGAGTGCATCGCTTTGATGTGGAGGCATCTTGTGCCTCTCGCAGGCTCTTGCTTGTGTTTGTTCCAGAGACAACCAACGCCCGCTGAACTGTCAGCGATAGGTGGCCAGCGATGATGCCGATTCATAATGCTTTTGAAGAAGCCGTTCGTCCTGGATGGCCCCAAGTCGCTCGCTGGCAGTGAACGTATATCTATAATAAGATTCCAGTAACCTTTGAACCAGGAACAAGTGGAAAACTCGACCAGTAATTGCCAGTGCGAGCGTTTGCTCTGAGCTTGGCTGCATAGCATGCCCTTGCTGTTTACTTCAACGCCAGATGTTGTACACATCCACAAGACTGTTGTGGACACTGAAATTAGATCGAGGATAAGAGCCGCATAACCGCTTATCGAAGGCCAGGACATGGAAGGGAAATATTTTCAATTCCGATAGAATTCATGAAATCGTCTGAAAGCTTGTCGGGCCTGGAAATACTGGAGGTACGAGGCCAAGAATCACCAAGCACAACCGGACAACTCGGACTGTCGGACAATTAGGGCGCTATGCAGACAGAAAGCTAGTATCTTCAAACCGTGAGCAGGAAAGAGAGTAGCAATGGCGTCGAGTTGTCGAGTGCATATCTACACATTTTCCATGAAAATCTGGTGATGAAAGCAGCCTCGAGTTCAAAGCTACGTTGAGCAGACCTCGGCAACGCCTAGAAGCCTGAGGCATCGAGAGTTGATACCTGAAAATGACGGCGAGGCCAGCCAGACGCAGTGGTGACAGCATCCGAAGCTGGAGCTTCCACGGCCACCATCGAGGAAAAGAAGCCAAAGAAGCCAACGAAGCATTTCGTCGAGATGAGCTTGCAGGTTCCGTGTTGAATTTTTCCTCTTTACTTCACATGGCCGACTCTCCCTCGGTGCAGTCTGCTCTGCAGGCTGGCAAGTCCATGAGCTTGATTCCGGTAGGCTTGAAGGAGGCCGCTCTCGATTCTCCAACTTTCCGGGCAACTGCAGTGCATTTTTCCGACCAAGTCGAAATTGTGGAAAGATGGCTCGAGGCCTATGTCAAATCCATATCGAAGCTGGTCCACGATGTGTCTTCTCTGGAAGAAACCTTCAACGCTTTCTTGCAGCGGTCGGTACCACCCGCGAACGTGTCCGAGGCCGTGCTAGACCACGATTATACGCTCCTCGCTATGAAGAGATTTGGCGAAGGTCATAGGGAATGGTGGTCGCAGATAATCGCTGGAATGAAGAAGATGGACACCAACGTTGTGGAACCCATTAGAGCTTTTATGGCCGGAGAGTATGTTCAGGCCCCAAGCCTTTACGCAAGAGCGCGCTTTTCTAATAGTTGGCAGGCTTCGAAACTTCAAAGACGCCAGGAGATATCTCGAGCACTCGCAAAAGACCTTTGACCATACGCTGGCACGGTATGTAAGCCAATCGAAAACGAAAGAGCCTTCCTCCCTACGCGAAGATGCATTCGCGGTTCACGAGACTCGCAAGGCATATCTCAAAGCCTCACTGGATTTCTGCCTCCTCGCGCCCCAGCTACGATACACCATCGACAAGCTCTTGGTTCGCGTTTCTGCTGATCAGTGGCGGGAGATGAAAAGAGCCCGCGATGATAGTGGAGTGAATATAAATAAATGGACCGCTGAGATGGATCGTGTGAGGGGATGGAGCAAGGAAATGGAAACCGGCGAGGGAGTCTTTAGGAGGGAGTTGCAAATTGCTAGGAGAGAAATTGCGGAGCAGGCCGCTCAAACTTCAAGACCTTCCCGAGAATTGGAAGATTACAACCTTTCTACCGTGGCTTTCCTCGGCTCCAAAGGACCATCCACGGTTAATATACCAGCACAGGGGAAGCAAGGTGAAAGATCAGAGAAGCAAGGGTGGCTCTTTCTACGCACAATATCTGGTAAGCCCGCCAGGCCTGCATGGGTGCGCCGTTGGTTTTACGTTAAAAATGGCATCTTCGGTTGGCTTGTACAAGGCGTTCAGTCTGGAGGCGTCGAGGAAAGCGAAAAGATAGGAGTTCTCCTTTGTAATGTGAAGCCGGCTGTTCAAGAAGAGCGACGTTTCTGTTTCGAGGTGAAGACCAAAAATCAAACAATACTAGTCCAAGCAGAGACTCAAGTACAACTGATGGAATGGCTCGAAGCCTTTGAGGTCGCCAAGAACAAAGCTCTTCAAGCCAACGCTAGCGATAGCTATTCTCATCCGGGTGGTATCGACCCTGCATTTGCTATCACCCAGCCGTCTGTCCCTGAATTCGCTGCCAAGTTTATGGATGGACACGGCTCCCATGGCAGTGAGGAAAGTTCTACGCCCGCGTTTGATCGAGTAGGAACACTGCCAGTTCCAGGCTTTGAAATGGGTAATTTGGCCCCAAGAAGTAGTTTTGATGTCACCGCCCCTCGACGATCAGTAACATCAAGAGAAGAGGGCGAAAGCAGCCGCGATCACGCGGCAAGGATAATGCAAAAGCTCGATCTCACTCGCAAAATGACTGCAGCTCAAAATGAATCATCTGCTTCGCAAATTGGGGCGGCGGGTGGCATTGCCAGTCTCATATCCGCAAGCCATACCATTTTGCCAGTCCATGCTCCAGCAGCGTCACATACTGCACCTACAAAGCCAACTCTGATATTACCGCAAAATATGGAGTCGCACACAAGCACTTTGGCTCCAAATACTCTTGCGAACCCCCCAGCCCCAACTAATCTCAGTAAGTGTGCTGTCATTGTTAGTGGAGAGCGTGGAGTTGGCATTGGCCGAAGTGATGCGACAGGTGGTATGCCCAGCGGCATGATGGCAAATCTCTGGGGTAGCACCAACTGGGGTTATGTGAACCGGATGGGGAAACAAGGAAGCAGCAAACTTGCAAGTTCGACAAATACAGAAGCACCTCCGAGTCCCGGCATAAAACCCCTCGAGCCGTCTCCCAAGTTCAGCGGAGATGAGAATCGCAAACCAGACTCAGCACCATCCGATATTATACATTCTTCAATAAACGTCCCCATTGATCCGCTTGCGCCTACATTGCTATCCCCGGTACCGACGCACCGAAAGACACTGAGCGCCTCTCTCGATACGGAAACACAGCGCTTACAGATATCTACTTCTGTTAAACCTGAAGTATTCCCGAACAACTATCCCTTAGAACTCAAGACACAGGAGGCTCAGTTCCGAATGCTGTTCCCGAATGCTTCTCGAGAGGATAAACTTCTTCTCGTCTTCAGAGCTACTTGGAATCCCAATGAGCAACAGGAATTTCCTGGGAGAGTGTATGTGACGCAAAAGGACTTCTATTTCTATAGCCACCATCTTGGTCTTGTCTTGATCTCAGGGGTGAGTATGGAAAGCATATTAGAAGTCACCGCTGCGCCAGGGAGAGATTGCGATTTTATATTTCTCCATCTCCGAGAACAAGCCCAATCAGGGTTCACGAGAGTCACCATAAAAACGTTCTTGGAGCCACTTCGACTTTTACAATCTAGACTCAACTATTTGGTTGACATCTCGCAGTCGGAAGAGCCAAAGAATCTCGAGGAGACCATGTCAGCACTCATCAAGATGGAGAATGAAGATCCGACTAGAAGTCCAAGCATGGAAAGTTGGGAGGATGTCTCGGTGAACACACCCATCGATGATGGAACTCTGACAGGGCGGGCTCGCAAAGCTCGAGATTTAAGAACATCTCTTCACGTTGATCATAACTTCCATCCAGGCCGATCCAACAAAGAAATCGCAAAGTTTCAATTGCCGAGTCAACCTAAAGTTTACGAGCCAGAGGGCATGCAGAGAAAGATTGTGGAAAGACAATTTGATATCAGTCCAAAGGCGCTGTTCCACGTCATGTTTGGCGACAAGAGTGCAGTCTTCCAGCTGCTTTACCATGAACGTCGAGCACAAAGAATTTCTCAAGGTCCATGGGTTTCTTCCGAAATAGGTCATATGCGCCGAGACTTTGAGTTCCAAATTGATTATGTTGATGTCTTTCGCAGAGCTCGGCAGGCAAATGTGGTTGATTTTCAGGTGATTGACATTATGGATGATCACATTTGTTACGTAGTGTCTGATATGAAAACGCCATGGCACTTACCACATCATAAAGACTTTATGTTGGTTTCGAAAATCGTCATAACACACGTCGCCAAATCCAAGTGTAAGCTTGCAATTTACACCAAGGTCGAATGGTCAAAGGTCCCGAAATTTTCAAAGGGTCTTGTTGAACGACAGGCTCTAGATGATTCGGCTCTAGACGCTCTCGACTTGGCTGATGTTATCAGCGACCAGGTTCGCAAATTGGGACCACAGAGTAGGACCAAGAAGGCAATTCATATTTTCGGTCAGATAGGCCAACAAACTTCTGTGTCCCTCTTCTCTGCAACTGAATCAGCGAACTCAAAAAGGCCCCAAATCAAACAACGTACTCTGACGAACATGCTGTTCGAAATCATTGGCTCATTCGGCGAGAGTGCCATATCCTCACTGATGATGTTCACTTTTGCAGTATTCCGTACCGTGTGGAAAGTGGCAACAGCGCATAGCATCATATTAATAGCGCTATTATTGAGTGTATTGGCAAATGCATTCTTCACCTCGCGAGATACCTCAGACTGGTGGGCAGAACGAAATGCCGCAAAGTTCATGACTAGAATCGGTGTTGGGCCAAATCACATCATGAGCAAGGCCATATATTTGAAAGACCTTGATGAAGCATTGGTACCGCTAACGGGCGACCTGTCAGAGCAGACTGGAAACATTTGGTGAGTCGATATTCCTTGCTTGGTCTTGTATAATGTGAAAAGAAATAATTCGCTGATGCTTCGCAGTTTCGAGCAATTTAGAGAGATTGCAAACATCACTGATCTAGATGCTCCATACCGCACGGTAGGAGCACTATTTTCAGAGACTCCAACTCGCTCCACCGCTCGCCGTTTGCATCGAACTCGGCAGCACCTCGGCTCCTATCGGCATGATTTAATTGTTGCCATGCGAATGGTAAACAACATAGAGAAAGAGATGATTCGAGCCGAATGGGAAAATTGGCTTCTTGATGAGAATATTAGGTGTAAGCAGGTGCAGAAGCTTCTTCGAGAGAATGTCACCAGTACCGCCACGCCAAGCAAAAAGCCCCGAGCTGCAAGTTCTCAGCAAGTTATCAACGCAAAGGACTCGGAGAGGAATGGTAGATTGGGTCAGATGAGTGAGATGAGGAAGTGGCATGAGGAATACTGCGGTAGCTGCAAGCTTGAGCAGGATTCAATGCTTCAGGGACGGGATCATCTCGCATTTTGAATCCGAAGTCCGTGGTATAATATTTGTATAATACCATGCAAGAAAGGTTCTTATAGCCTGCATTGGATCGAGCGAGGCGTTTAGGGGAGAACCATAATCTGGCTCCATTGTATATCAATTCGTATTTTAGTAGCACTGCTTGAAGCATGAAGGGGGGCCCTAGCCTATTCAATTATTTGGTACCTGTTAAGATGGAGCTCGGAACCGCCCTCATTCCCGTCCAACCACAAGTGCCCGCGCCCGAGGCCGAGCCCGAGTCGGATACGAGTAGGGCTGTTGTTGCGAGACTTAATAGTACTGATTGTACGGGCCGTAGAGATGGAGTTTTCTATAGATGCTTCCTCCCTACACAAATGCTCAACTATTAACGATTCAATGCAGTCAGAGTGAATAAGTGTTCTCTTTCATCAACTGCACAGTCAGCGGGGTTTGTTCGGAAGAGTGGCTGACTGGGTCTCCGTATACGGCTTGCCCCACGTCATTGTTGCGCCGGGCAGGAAAGCAATCCAACGTTGTATTCCCTTAAAGCATTCACGTTGGAGTACCAGAATTTCGTCATAATATTGCGAGATATCTCCTTTATTTTTTATGATTTATGACCATTCAAGAGCGCCAACTTCCCCCATCGCCATCTCTCGTATTTCCTGCTGCTACACTGCCGCTCAACAGCCTCAGCATTCTCTACCAACAAACTTCCTGTTGACAAATCCGCGAAACCAAACGCTCGCAACGTCTGGCATAGTCTGGCAGGCTTCCTCTTTCCGTAGCAGATACGCCCTAGAATTTGATTGACATTTACTGCCAAATCTACCACGAATTGGGTCTTCCCATCGCATCCGCCCAGCATGGCAGCTCTACACGAGGCCCTCAAGAACTTGGGTCCTCAGGATTTCTCCGAAACGCCAATAGAAGATCTAAAGCCCTTTCTATCCAAGGCGTTCAAGCATGGCCAGCTCCTCGTTGACTCGGTGCCTATTGCTACACCCGACAAAAGCACTCTCTCTGAAGGACGTTCTCGCTCGGCTTCGAATGCCTCCTCTGCTTCCGAAATCTCCGCCTCGTCCGCCCGCTCTGCGTCGCCTGCCCCAGAGGTGGAAGCGCTACAAAAAGAATGGAAGGCCGTCAAATTGAATGCGAGTTCAAATCCATTGAATATGAGTGTTTATAAGCTTGGGGGGAAAGACGGCAAAGGCGCATGGTTTGCTAGAAGATCTGTACATGAAGGGCTTGGATTTACAAAATGGAAGAAGGCTCTAGAGAGAGAGTTTCCAGAAACATTAAAAGTACGAGGTGCACCAGGGGAGGGCAATATAAGAGGCATTGGCGGAGAGAAGAGGGTAGCATTTGAGAGTATTGATGGAGTTGGGAAGATGGCAGGCAAGTCGCATGTTTTTGAATAAGTCTAAACTCTAACCATAGACAGTCTATCTTTTATCGGCCCAATTTCCTGGACCAACTACACCGAGAGACTTTGTCACTATGCTCATTACTTCAGATCAAGCTCTTGCGAAAGATCAAGATGGGAATAGTCCCCGACATTTTATGGTTATCTCACGACCCTGCATACACCCAGAAACCCCACCGCGGGAAGGCTTTATACGCGGCCAATATGAATCTATTGAATTTATAAGAGAGATTCCTCTTAAGAAAGGGCCACAAAAATCAGCATCTGCAATCAATCTTTCTTCTTCGGGGGGATCGAGACAAAGGTCTGCATCTACATTAAGTAAAGACGCAATAGTCAGGAATGCGAAGCAGAATCACCCCGAAGCAACAGAAAACGGGAATGAAGAACAGATGGACTTGTCTTCATCAGACACGAACCTTACGCGAAGTGGATCGGGCCGAGCACGAGGGCATACAATATCATTTGATAAATCCAGGGGTTCTGATGCGAAAGGAGAGCATTTTGATGTTAGTCCGGAAGACGATGACGATATTGAAAGTAATCCTATAGAATGGATTATGATAACTAGGAGTGACCCTGGAGGGAGTGTTCCCCGGTTTATGATCGAAAGGGGCACCCCGGGCGGAATTGTGTCGGATGCCAGCAAATTCTTGGATTGGGCATGTAAAGAAGATTTCGAGAGCGACGAGGAAGAAGAATCAGAGCGAGAAGGAACGGTCGACGTTCTGGAACGCAAACATCATCTTTATACAGATTTACCCAATTGGCAAACAAATGGCCATCTTGCTGGCATCGAAGAGGTATCATCGCCTACGACAGAGCATCCACCGACACTTCCACCAAGACCTGATACGGAACGACTACATGTAGAATCCGAGGATAAACGCGCTTCCAACGGTAGTGGATTGTACGCTATGGTTGCAGAAGCTGCTGGCGCAGCTGGAGGATATATTGCTTCTCACACGCCGCAAGTAATTTCAGATCACATGCCATCGTATGGAGGACAGTCAATTGTAGGCCCTCCAGCAAGTACGCCACCTGTGATCCCTCAATCTTTTGAGAGGCGCGAGTCGGTATCTACAGTCGCTAGCTGTTCATCTGTTGGTACTTTTGAATCGGCTCGCGAAGGATATGACGCAGGAAAGGACGCCGATGACTCTTCGCAGCATACCATCCGGTCCGAGACAACCGAGACCACCAACGGTGCTGTTACTATTCATGATAAAGAACTACAGAAAATCGAGGAGAAGAAGCGAAAGCTGGAAGAAAAGTTGAGCAAAACACGAGAAAAGGAGCTGAATAAGAGGAGTGATGATACGAATAAAGAAGAAGAAGCTACTCGCAAAGCGGAAGAGCGCCACGAGCGTGAAATAAAGAAGCAAGAGGAGAAATACCGAAAGGAAGTCGAGAAGCTGGAGAGGAAGAAAGAGAAAGAGGCAAAGAAGGCGGAAGAGAAGAAGCGGAAGATGGAGGACAAGGACGAGAGGGCGCGTTTGGTGAGGGAGGCCGAGGAGCACAAGGCCGAGGTGGCCCTGCTGAAGAAGGAGAGGGATCTTCTCCGTGGCCAGGTCGGCGACTTGCAGGCTGAAAATACGGCATTGGCGGCCAAGGTTGGGAAGCTGGGACTGCAGGGCGAGGAGGTCCTGAAGGAGGTGAAGCAGGAGGTTGGCAAGGCGGGTAGGCTGCGGGCGACGAGCTTGAAGGCGCTCGGGAGGCAGTCGAGCTTTAGGAGTAGCTTGGTGAGTGTCGCGGGCTCGGAGAAGGAAAAGGAAAAGGAAAAGGAAAATGGGAAGCAGAGGTTGGGGGATATCACACCTTGATGAGGCTTGGGGTAGGGTAGAGTGGAGAGAACGTAAATGGTCTGGGGTAAGCAAGCATATCTGAATTGCAACGCAGGCGTGGATTTGGTGGTATTGTACATGATGGAAAACTTCGGCTAAATAGGCGTTGCGCTTTGTCCTTTGGGTGTTTGCGGTGGTATTCTTGCTAGCGGCTAGCGTATTTATGGGTGGAGAGAACTCATGAGAAATGAAATGACTGGATTTAATACATTTGACTTCATGATATTTCACGCTATATACCTAGGGTGTCGGGTATATATGTTTTCAGTCTTTTCATATTCTCCCATGGGGAGGGGAGGGGATGGGAAGAGAAGCTTTACTTTAATTTGAAGTCTATTCATAACAAAAAAAAAGAAAATCAAAATTTTTATATCGGAAATTTGCAAAACTACCCTCCAAAACTTTTTTAATTACAAAACTACCCCCCAAAATCCCGAAAAGTTGCAAAACTACCCCCCTCTCAAATACGCATCTTAATTACAGCTCTGAGACCGATAATTTGAGCATATGGTGGCCCATATTGGTCAATTATAGGATGCGCAATACCCATTTAAAAGTAGGGTAGTCGTCGCGCGCGCAGAGGGGGGTGCAGCAGTTCGTCGTCGCCGGTGTAGTGGTTCATGCAGCTGCGGCCTGCAGGTGCCACAGGTGGCGCGCTCCCCCTCCGACGCCCGACGACCACCCCAACTTGAAACTCATATTCTATGAGCCACAACGGTCGCATAGGAGCCGCGAGATAATCTAATTGAAGCTGCTAATTAGTAGCATTATATGTAGTAGTATTCTATTAGAAATCCAGGTTGTGAAATTTTAAGGGGGTAGTTTTGCAACATTTTTGTTGCAAAACTACCCCCCTTAAATCACTACCCTAACTTCAAATCAATATTGTGTACGCCACAATTGTCGTAATGGAGCTAGGATATAATCAAACGAAAGCTCTGATCATAAAGAATCTATCCAAAATAAATTTGATTCCAAAAGTCATAATTAATTTTTTAGGGGGGTAGTTTTGTAATTAAAAAAGTTTTGGGGGGTAGTTTTGCAAATTTCCGTTTTTATATATATCTTGGATGTGTTTTCGTGCTGTGCGATGTTGACGCCTAGTTACTAGTTACTGCTGCAGTTCTGGGTTTTGCATTATGAAGCTCAAGTTTTGGTGCTAAAAGCTTTAATATTTAATGAGCAATCGCTCTGATCGATAACTATCTAAGTAAGAGGTATTGGGTATCATAAAATGAAGAGCCGTAGCTCAAATAAACCCCAGATTATGCCATAGGAAAAATGAAATCTACGAAATGATCCATCCAGCATGATACTTCCTTGTATCATCCGATGAGATGATTAGAGAGATAAAGAAAAAAAAATAGAAAAAAAAAGAACTTTTCGGCTGGCCTCCCTTCACTCCCCAAACTCCCTCCCCCAACAATAAAAACTGGTTCCCCCACAACTACCATCGAAATGAAATCATATAAGGCTCATCCTCATCCTCTAACTCGGCGAATCTCTCCGGTTCCAAACTCATCCGCTAGCCCGTTGCGACCTTCAGCGTTAACATTCTCGTCCACGCGTTGCTGCAAGTTTTGCACCAATGATGCCAAGTCCGTCAGCATAGTCCTAGGTTGCTTCAATTCCCAGGCAGCCTCGTTGGGCACGTTTCCGTGCATATTTCCTCCGGCACTATGATACCAATGATGTAAGCGGCATCTAGCCTGATAGTACACCATCTTTCGGTTATATGTACTGAACCGGGTTTGCTCATTCCCGTCGTATTGTTGTATAGCTCGGGTAAGTAAATTTTCGATTAAATCATCGAATACAACGAGAGTATCCGGTACCATACGGGATTTTCCATCGATGAGCTTGCATTGAAAACCCCAAATCGAATTCGAGATTCTGAGGTAGACAGGGGCCCCAGCGCGTCGGGCAGGGGGAGGTTGGTAATTAGGAGTAGGTGCATAAAGGGTATCATCATCATCCTCATCATTGTTTGCACGACGTCTCTTAAGGTCCTTTCTACCAGAATCGACTTTGCTCAATGGTTTAGGGCAATCAATCTAAATGAAGTCAGTAACAGTTCCAGATAGTTGTATAGGTAGAGCCACGGTTCGGGCCATGGCTCTTATCATGTTTCTAGGCTTAGGAGAATGAGGTTATAAACTTACTCGTAGAACCCCAACTCTCGAGGACGACTCAACACCCTGTCTGTCTAGCAGAACAGGTTCCTCCGGGTTAATGGCCGAAGTCCAATTTGGCCGGAATAGGGCCCGGTACCATAACTTTGACCAAACCGGGGTCGGTTCAATGGCTGGGTCATGGTGTTCAGACCATTGCTTGCGAAGTAAATCCCCCAATAATTCCCTATCTCTCACCGACAAGTCATCGGCAGAAACAATCATTCGGCCAGCCACTGGAGGCAGAAATCCCGGTCCTTGTAGATTTCTGGCAGCATTGATACGCGCACCAATCTGTCGTACATCAGGTCCTGGATTGACTAGTTCCCGGTCACCACCTCCCGCTTGTTGTTGTCGGGCTCCTTGAGCAACAAGTAAACCAATGCCTTGTGCAATTTGTTGGAGGAGGGCGTTTTGATCCATGATGATGATTATTTAGACTTTTTGAAGCGTTAGTATATTGGAATATTGGTTGGAACCATGGATTGAGCCATGGTTCGAATGGGTTAACTTACTTGTTGAGAAACTTGGGAGGCGAGGAGTTCTGTCGAAGGTGAAGGTGAAGAGGAAGGGCGAAATGCGGAAGTTGGGAATGGTGATGGTATTGACTTTATGAGATGTAAGCGTAGGCGGAAACACTAAGAGTGGAGATGGTGTAGCGAGATGAAGAGGGAAATAGTTGCTAGGAGTTGGTAATGTGGTGTTGTTGTTGTTGTTGTTGGAGTTGTGAGAGGTTGAAGAAGGTAAGAAGGGAAGAAGGGAAGAAGGGAAGAAGAGGTTGAAGAAGTGTAGAGGTGGTGGGGCTAAAGTTGGTTAAGCGAGATACTCAGAAGGCAGGAGCGAGGAGGATCTTCTTTCCTTGCGAGAAGGAGTGCAAGCAAAGCTGAAGTGTAGGTTTGAAGTGTTTGGAGAAGTGAAGAGGGAGGGGGTGGGGCTCAAGTTGGTTAAGCGAGATACGAAAAAGGCAGGAACGAGGAGGGTCTTCTTTCCTTACAAGAAGAAATACTGTACAAGCAAACCTGAAGTCTAAAAATAAAGTTTCTTGAATATATGCTTACCGTGTTGACTGGGTTATAAGCCCATTCTCTCCTAGTTGAAATCTTGCTGTGTGAGAATTATAAGAGAGAACAAAAGTCAGAATTGGGGAGCTAATAGACTATAAAAGTACCTCTCCCGTTCTAGGTTCAAGAAGTCTTCTTACGGAGGAAGAAAGGTGGGCTTTCACCTTTTGGCTTGCCGCCAGGAACACTCTGTCTAGCATACTAAGCCAAAAAACTAAGGGAAAGGGATGGGTTTGTATACAAATTAATACTTCTGGGTTCGATGATACTACAACTTGGTATGCGTGGAGAAACGAGTTCGCTAATGTAGTAGACAAAGCTACATCCCGGAACACTGTCCGTGCTGTGATGGGGCACGACGCCAGCGGTCATACCTTCGTGCGGGCATATGCCAACAAGACATTCGATGTAGACATGTTAGCAATTGCGCTGGGTGAGGACCAAGACTCAGCAAACTTGGCAAAAGAGAATCGCGCTGCTCTCCACCGTATAGAGTGGAATATATCACCTGAAGCAAAGCAGCAGTTTGTTACATCCTTCATCAAAGGGGATGAAGAAGTTGTTAATAAAGCAACTTCAGAACATGAGAAGAAGCTGGCCGTCCGAAGAGCTCGTTATAGAGCAGAGTTCTGCATGAGAGAGCAACTCCGAGACGAGTATAAGAAGAAAGTGACTCTAGCAGAGTTCAATTTGCGAGTGGAAAGTCTGAAGGAGCCGGGTCGGCTGTTTCAAGAGATTCAGCAGCGAGCATCGAGTTATAACGCAGATGTCGACATTGAAGATGTCGACCCGGACGATGATTGCATTAAATTGGTGGATATGGAAGAGAGAGAGAAGTGTTGACTACTGGGGAGAATACGTCGGAGCTAGCAGCTGTTGAAGCAAGCAAAAGTATTGGATGCATTCAGAATGCTTATTAGGAACTGTATCATACTTCAACACTCCCCCATGATAGAGGTTCTAATAAGTGTG